>CAKAJE020001853.1:0-129210 GCA_916610135.2 Macropis europaea
GTAAATTGAACAAATGTGATAGAATTTTGCTGAATTCTTAAATTAACCATAATATAAAATGATCTAATCGGGTCTCTGTTTGCCCTACCGTAGAAGTTTAATAGTGCATTTTACTCGCCATTTCATGCGCTTTGAAATGCCGCTTGGCCCAATACGCTATCTGAAATAGGAGCGACGTAAATTGAACAAGTGTGATAGAATTTCCTTGAATTCTTAAATTAACCATAATATAAAATGATCAAATCGGGTCTCTGCCTGCCATACCCTAGAAGTTTAATAGTGCATTTTATGCGCCATTTCATGCGCTTTGAGATGCCGCTTAGCCCAATACGCTATCTGAAATATCAGCGACGTAAATTGAACAAATGTAATAGAATTTCGCTGAATTCTTATATTAACCGTAATATAAAATGATCTAATCGGGTCTCTGTTTGCCTTATCCTAGAAGTTTAGTATTGCATTTTACTCGCCATTTCATGCGCTTTTAGATGCCGCTTATCCAAATACGCTATCTGAAATAGGAGCGACGTAAATTGAACAAATGTGATAGAATTTCGCTGAATTCTTAAATTAACCATAATATAAAATGATCTAATCGGTTCTCTGTTTGCCCCACCCTAGAAGTTTAATAGCGCATATTACTCGCCATTTCATGCGCTTTGAGATACCGCTTAGCCCAATACGCTATCTGAAATCGGATCGACGTAAATTGAACAAATGTGATAAAATTTCGCTGAATTCTTAAATTAACTATAATATAAAATGATCTAATCGGGTCACTGATTGCCCTATCATAGAAGTTTAATAGTGCATTTTACTCGCCATTCCACGCGCTTTAAGTTACCGCCTAGCCCAGTACGCTGTCTGAAATAGGAGCGACGTAAATTGAACAAATGTGATAGAATCTCCCTGAATACTTATATTAACCTTAATGTAAAATGATCTAATCGGGACTCTGTTCGCCCTACCCTAGAAGTTTAATAGTGCATTTCACTCGTCATTTCATGCGCTTTGAGATGCCGCTTAGCCCAATACGATATCTGAAATAGGAGCGACGTAAATTGAACAAATGTGATAGAATTTCCCTGAATCCTTATATTAACCAAAATATAAAATAATCTAATCGGGTCGCTGATTGCCCTAACATAGAAGTTTAATAGTGCATTTTACTCGCCATTCCACGCGGTTTAAGATGCCGACCAGCCCAGTACGCTATCTGAAATAGGAGCGACGTAAATTGAACAAATGTGATAGAATTTTGCTGAATTCTTAAATTAACCATAACATACAATGATCTAATCGGGTCTCTGTTTGCCCTACCCTAGAAGTTTAATAGTGCATTTTACTCGCCATTTCATGCGCTTTGAGATGCCGCTTAGCCCGATGCGCTATCTGAAATAGGAGCGACGTAGGTTGAACAAATGTTGTAGAATTTCGCTGAATTCTTATATTAACCAAAATATAAAATGATCTAATCGGGTCTCTGATTGCCCTATCATAGATGATTAATAGTGCATTTTACTCGCCACTCCACGCGCTTTAGGATGCCGCCTAGCCCAGTGCGCTATCCGAAATAGGAGCGACGTAAATTGAACAAATGTGATAGAATTTCCCTGAAATCTTAAATTAACTATAATATAAAATGATCTAATCGGGTCACTGATTGCCCTATCATAGAACTTTAATAGTGCATTTTACTCGCCATTCCAAGCGCTTTAAGATGTCGCCTAGCCCAGTGCGCTATCTGAAATAGGAGCGACCTAAATTGAACGAATGTGATAGAATTTTGCTGAATTCTTAAATTAACCATAATATAAAATGATCTAATCGGGTCTCTGCTTGCCCTACCCTAGAAGTTTAATAGTGCATTTTACTCGCCACTTCATGCGCTTTGAGATGACGCTTAGCCCAATACGCTATCTGAAATAGGAACGACGTAAATTGTACAAATGTGATAGAATTTCCCTGAATTCTTATATTAATCTTAATGTGAAATGATCTAATCGGTTCTCTGTTCGCCCTACCCTAGAAGTTTAATAGTGCCTTTCACTCGTCATTTCATGCGCTTTGAGATGCCGCTTAGCCCAGTGCGCTATCTCAAATAGGAGCGACGTAAATTGAACAAATGTGATAGAATTTTGCTGAATCCTTAAATTAACCATAACATAAAATGATCTAATCGGGTCTCTGTTTGCCCTACCCTAGAAGTTTAATAGTGCATTTTACTCGCCATTTCATGCGCTTTGAGATGCCGCTTTGCCCAATAAGCTATCTGAAATAGGAGCGACATAAATTGAACAAATGTGATAGAATTTCCCTGAAATCTTAAATTAAACAAAATGTAAAATGATCTAATCGGGTCTCTGTTCGCCCTAGCCTAGAAGTTTAATCGTGCATTTTACTCGCCATTTCATGCGCTTTGAGATGCCGCTTAGCCCAATACGCTATCTGAAATAGGAACGACGTAAATTGAACAAATGTGATAGAATTTCCCTGAATTCTTATATTAACCTTAATGTAAAAAGATCTGATCGGTTCTCTGTTCGCCCTACCCTAGAAGTCTAATAGTGCATTTCACTCGTCATTTCATGCGCTTTGAGATGCCGCTTAGCCCAATACGCTATCTGAAATAGGAGCAACGTAAATTGAAAAATGTGATAGAATTTCCCTGAATTCTTATATTAACCAAAATATAAATTGATCTAATCGGGTCTCTGATTGCCCTATCATAGAAGCTTAATAGTGCATTTTACTCGCCATTCCGCGCGCTTTAAGGTGCTGCCTAGCCCAGTACGCTATCTGAAATAGGAGCGCCGTAAATTGAACAAATGTGATAGAGTTTCGCTGAATTCTTAAATTAACCATAATATAAAATGATCTAGTCGGGTCTCTGATTGCCCTATCATAGAAGTTTAACAGTGCATTTCACTCATCATGTCATGCGCTTTGAGATGCCGCTTTGCCCAATAAGCTATCTGAAATAGGAGCGACGTAAATTGAACAAATGTGATAGAATTTCCCTGAAATCTTATATTAAACAAAATGTAAAATGATCTAATCGGGTCTCTGTTCGCCCTAGCCTAGAAGTTTAATAGTGCATTTTACTCGCCATTTCATGCGCTTTGAGATGCCGCTTAGCCCAATACGCTATCTGAAATAGGAACGACGTAAACTGAACAAATGTGATAGAATTTCCCTGAATTCTTATATTAACCTTAATGTAAAATGATCTAATCGGTTCTCTGTTCGCCCTACCCTAGAAGTTTAATAGTGCCTTTCACTCGTCATTCCATGCGCTTTGAGATGCCGCTTAGCCCAATACGCTATCTGAAATAGGAACGACGTAAATTGAACAAATGTGATAGAATTTTGCTGAATTCTTAAATTAACCATAATATCAAATGATATAATCGGGTCTCTGTTTGCCCTACCCTAGAAGTTTAATAGTGCATTTTACTCGCCATTTCATGCGCTTTGAGAAGCCGCATAGCACAATACGCTATCTGAAATAGGAGTCACGTAAATTGAAAAATGTGATATAATTTCCCTGAATTCTTATATTAACCTTAATGTAAAATGATCTAATCGGGTCTCTGTTCGCCCTACCATAGAAGTCTAATAGTGCATTTCACTCGACATTTCATGTGCTTTGAGATGCCGCTTAGCCCAATCCGCTATCTGAAATAGTAGCGACGTAAATTGAACGAACGTGATAGAATTTCCCGGAATTCTTATATTAACCTTAATGTAAAATGATCTAATCGGTTCTCTGTTCCCCCTACCCTAGAAGTTTAATAGTGCATTGTATTCGACATTCCATGCGCTTTGAGATGCCGCTTAGCCCAGTACGCTATCTGAAATAGGAGCGACGTAAATTGAACAAATGTGATAGAATTTCCCTGAAATCTTATATTAAACAAAATATAAAATGATCTAATCGGGACTCCGATTGCCCTATCATAGAAGTTTAGTACTGCATTTTACTCGCCATTCCACGCGCTTTCAGTTGCCGCCTAGTCCAGTACGCTATCTCAAGCAGGAGCGGCGTAAGTTGAACAAATGTGATAGAATTTCGCTGAATCCTTATATTAACCTAAATATAAAATGATCTAATCGGGTCTCTTATTGCCCTATCATAGAAGTTTCATAGTGCATTTTACTCGCCATTCCAGGCGCTTTAAGATGCCGCCTAGCCCAGTACGCTATCTGAAATAGGAACGACGTAAATTGAACAAATGTGATAGAATTTTGCTGAATTCTTAAATTAACCATGATATAAAATGATCTAATCGGGTCTCTGTTTGCCATACCCTAGAAGTTTAATAGTGGATTTTGCTCGCCATTTCATGCGCTTTGAGATGCCGCTTAGCCCAATACGCTATCTGAAATAGGAGCGACGTAAATTGAACAAATGTGATAGAATTTCCCTGAATTCTTATATTAACCTTAATGTAAAATGATCTAATCGAGTCTCTGTTCGCCCTACCCTAGAAGTTTAATAGTGCATTTCACTCGCCATTCCACGCGCTTTTAGATGCCGCCTAGCCCAGTACGCTATCTGAAATAGGAGCGACGTAAGTTGAACAAATGTAATAGAATTACGCTGAATTCTTATATTAACCGTAATATAAAATGATCTAACCGGGTCTCTGTTTGCCTATCCCTAGAAGTTTAATAGTGCATTGTACTCGCCATTTCATGCGCTTTGAGATGCCGCGTAGCCCAATACGCTATCTGAAATGGGAGCGACGTAAATTGATACAAATGTGATAGAATTTCGCAGAATTCTTAAATTAACCATAATATAAAATGATCTAATCGAGTCTCTGTTCGCCCTACCCTAGAAGTTTAATAGTGCATTTCACTCGACATTTCATGCGCTTTGAGATGCCGCTTAGCCCAATAAGCTATCTGAAATAGGAGCGACGTAAATTGAACAAATGTGATAGAATTTCGCTGAATTCTCATATTAACATTAATGTAAACTGATCTAATCGAGTCTCTGTTCGCCCTACCCTAGAAGTTTAATAGTGCATTTTACTCGCCATTCCACGCGCTTTAAGATGACGCCTAGCCCAGTACGCTATCTGAAATAGGAGCGACGTAAATTGAACAAATGTGGTAGAATTTCGCTGAATCCTTATATTAACCAAAATATAAAATGATCTAATCGGGTCTCTTATTGCCCTATCATAGAAGTTTCATAGGGTATTTTACTCGCCATTCCACGCGCTTTAAGATGCCGCCTAGCCCAGTACGCTATCTGAAATAGGAACGACGTAAATTGAACAAGTGTGATAGAATTTTGTTGAATTCTTAAATTAACCATAATATAAAATGATCAAATCGGGTCTCTGTCTGCCATACCCTAGAAGTTTAATAGTGCATTTTATTCGCCATTTCATGCGCTTTGAGATGCCGCTTAGCCCAATACGCTAACTGAAATATCAGCCACGTAAATTGAACAAATGTGATAGAATTTCGCTGAATCCTTATATTAACCTTAATGTAAAATGATCTAATCGGGTCTGTGTTCGCCCTACCCTAGAAGTTTGATAGTGCATTTCTCTCGTCAGTTCATGCGCTTTAAGATGCGGCTTAGCACTGTAACCTATCTGAAATAGGAGCGATGTAAATTGAACAAATGTGATAGAATTTCCCTGAAGTCTTATATTAAACAAAATATAAAATGATCTAATCGGGTCCCTGATTGCCCTATCATAGAAGTTTAGTAGTGCATTTTACTCGCCATTCCACGCGCTTTAAGATGCCGCCTAGCCCAGTACGCTATCTAAAATAGGAGCGACATAAGTTGAACAAATGTGATAGAATTACGCTTAATTCTTATATTAACCGTAATATAAAATGATCTAATCGGGTCTCTGTTTGCCTTATCCTAGATGTTTAGTATTGCATTTTACTCGCCATTTCATGCGCCTTGAGATGCCGCTTATCCAAATACGCTATCTGAAATAGGAGCGACGTAAATTGAACAAATGTGATAGAATTTCGCTGAATTCTTAAATTAACTATAATATAAAATGATCTAATCGTGTCACAGATTGCCCTATCATAGAAGTTTAATAGTGCATTTGACTCGCCATTCGACGCGCTTTAAGTTGCCGCCTAGCCCAGTACGCTATCTGAAATAGGAGCGAAGTAAATTGAACAAATGTGATAGAATTTTGCTGAATTCTTAAATTAACCACAATATAAAATGATCTAATCGGGTCTCTGTTTGATCTACCCTAGAAGTTTAATTGTATATTTTACTCGCCAATTCATGCGCTTTGAGATGCCGCTTATCCCAATACGCTACCTGAAATAGGAGCGACGTAAGTTGAACAAATGTGATAGAATTTCGCTGAATTCTTTTATTAACCATAATGTAAAATGATCTAATCGGGTCTCTGTTCGCCCTAGCCTAGAAGTTTAATAGTGCATTTTATTCGCCATTTCATGCGCTTTGAGATGCCGCTTAGGCCAATACGCTACCTGAAATAGGAGCGACGTAAATTGAACAAATGTGATAGAATTTCGCTGAATTCTTAAATTAACCATAACATAAAATGATCTAATCGGGTCTCTGCTTGCCCTACCCTAGAAGTTTAATAGTGCATTTTACTCCTCACTTCATGCGCTTTGAGCTGCCGCTTAGCCCAATACGCTATCTGAAATAGGAGCGACGTAAATTGAACAAATGTGATAGAATTTCCCTGAATTCTTATATTAACCTTAATGTAAAATGATCTAATCGGGTCTCTGTTCGCCCTACCCTAGAAGTTGAATAGTGCATTTCACTCGCCATTTCATGCGCTTTGAGATGCCGCATAGCCCAGTACGCTATCTGAAATAGGAACGACGTAAATTGAACAAATGTGATAGAATTTTGCTGAATTCTTAAATTAACCATAATATAAAATGATCTAATCGGGTCTCTGTTCGCCCTAGCCGAGAAGTTTAATAGTGCATTTCACTCGCCATTTCATGCGCTCTGAGATGCCGCATAGCCCAGTACGCCATCTGAAATTGGAGCGACGTAAATTGAACAAATGTGATAGAATTTCGCTGAATTCTTATATTAACCAAAATATAAAATGATCTAATCGGGTCTCTGATTGCCCTACCCTAGAAGTTTAATAGTGCATTTTACTCGCCATTTCATGCGCTTTGAGGTGCCGCTTAGCACAATACGCTATCTGAAATATGAGCGACGTAAATTGAACAATTGTGATAGAATTTCGCTGAATTCTTATATTAACCTTAATGTAAAATGATCTAATCGGATCTCTGTTCGCCCTATCATAGAACTTTAATAGTGCATTTTATTCGCCATTTCATACGCTTTGAGATGCCGCTTAGCACAATACGCTATCTGAAATAGGAGCGATGTAAATTGAACAAATGTGATAGAATTTCGCTGAATTCATATATTGACCATAATGTAAAATGATCTAATCGGGTCGCCGTTCGCCCTAGCCTAGAAGTTTAATGGTGCATTTTATTCGCCATTTCATGCGCTTTGAGATGCCGCTTAGCCCAATACGCTATCTGAAATAGGAGCGACGTAAATTGAACAAATGTGATAGAATTTCCCTGAAATCTTATATTGAACAAAATATAAAATGATCTAATTGGGGCTCTGATTGCCCTATCATAGAAGTTTAATAGTGCATTTTACTCGCCATTCCACGCGCTTTAAGATGCCGCCTAGCCCAGTACGCCATCTGAAATAGGAGCGACGTAAATTGAACAAATGTGATAGAATTTCCCTGAAATCTTATATTAAACAAAATATAAAATGATCTAAACGGGACTCTGATTGCCCTATCATTGAAGTTTAGTAGTGCATTTTACTCGCCCTTCCACGCGCTATGAGATGCCGACTAGCCCAGGACACTATCTGAAATAGGAGCGACGTATGTTGAACAAATGTGATAGAATTACGCTGAATTCTTATATAAACCGTAATATAAAATGATCTAATCGGGTCTCTGCTCGCCCTACCCTAGAAGATTAATAGTGCCTTTCACTCGTCATTTCATGCGCATTGAGATGCCGCTTAGCCCAATCCGTTATCTGAAATAGTAGCGACGTAAATTGAACGAACGTGATAGAATTTCCCGGAATTCTTATATTAACCTTAATGTAAAATGATCTAATCGGTTCTCTGTTCCCCCTACCCTAGAAGTTTAATAGTGCATTGTATTCGACATTTCATGCGCTTTGAGATGCCGCTTAGCCCAGTACGCTATCTGAAATAGGAGCGACGTAAATTGAACAAATGTGATAGAATTTCCCTGAAATCTTATATTAAACAAAATATAAAATGATCTAATCGGGACTCCGATTGCCCTATCATAGAAGTTTAGTACTGCATTTTACTCGTCATTCCACGCGCTTTCAGTTGCCGCCTAGTCCAGTACGCTATCCAAGCAGGAGCGGCGTAAGTTGAACAAATGTGATAGAATTTCGCTGAATCCTTATATTAACCAAAATATAAAATGATCTAATCGGGTCTCTTATTGCCCTATCATAGAAGTTTCATAGTGCATTTTACTCGCCATTCCAGGCGCTTTAAGATGCCGCCTAGCCCAGTACGCTATCTGAAATAGGAACGACGTAAATTGAACAAATGTGATAGAATTTTGCTGAATTCTTTAATTAACCATGATATAAAATGATCTAATCGGGTCTCTGTTTGCCATACCCTAGAAGTTTAATAGTGGATTTTGCTCGCCATTTCATGCGCTTTGAGATGCCGCTTAGCCCAATACGCTATCTGAAATAGTAGCGACGTAAATTGAACAAACGTGATAGAATTTCCCTGAATTCTTATATTAACCTTAATGTAAAATGATCTAATCGGTTCTCTGTTCGCCCTACCCTAGAAGTTTAATAGTGCCTTTCACTCGTCATTTCATGCGCCTTGAGATGCCGCTTAACCCAATACGCTATCTGAAATAGGAGCGACGTAAATTGAACAAATGTGATAGAATTTCGCTGAATTCTTATATTAACCAAAATATAAAATGATCTAATCGGGTCTCTGATTGCCCTATCATAGAAGTTTAATAGTGCATTTTACTCGCCATTCCACGCGCTTTAAGATGCCGCCTAGCGCAGAACGCCATCTGAAATAGGAGCGACGTAAATTGAACAAATGTGATAGAATTTTTCCGAATTCTTAAATTAACCATAATATAAAATGATGTAATCGGGTCTCTGTTCGCCCTACCCAAGAAGTTTAATAGTGCATTTCTCTCGTCATTTCATGCGCTTTGAGATGCCGCTTAGCCCAATACGCTATCTGAAATAGGAGCGACGTAAATTGAACAAATGTGAGAATTTCGCTTAATTGATAAATTAACCATAATATAAAATGATCTAATCGGGTCTCTGTTTGCCATACCCTAGAAGTTTAATAGTGCATTTTACTCGCCATTCCACGCGCTTTAAGATGCCGCCTAGCCCAATACGCTATCTGAAATATCAGCGACGTGAATTGAACAAATGTGATAGAGTTACGCTGAATTCTTATATTAACCGTAATATAAAATGATCTGATCGAGTCTCTGTTTGCCCTATCCTAGAAGTTTAGTAGTGCATTTCACTCGTCATTTCATGCGCTTTGAGATGCCGCTTAGCCCAATAAGCTATCTGAAATAGGAGCGACGTAAATTATAACAAATGTGATAGAATTTTTCTGAATTCTTAAATAAACCATAATATGAAATGATCTAATCGGGTCTCTGTTTGCCCTACCCTAGAAGTTTAACAGTGCAGTTTGCTCGCCATTTCATGCGCTTTGAGATGCCGCTTAGCCCAATACGCTATCTGAAATAGGAGCGACGTAAATTGAACAAACGTGATAGGATTTCCCTGAATTCTTATATTAACCTTAATGTAAAATGATCTAATCGGTTCTCTGTTCGCCCTACCCTAGAAGTTTAATAGTGCCTTTCACTCGTCATTCCATGCGCTTTGAGATGCCGCTTAGCGCAATCCGCTATCTGAAATAGTAGCGACGTAAATTGAACAAACGTGATAGAATTTCCCTGAATTCTTATATTAACCTTAATGTAAAATGATCTAAACGGTTCTCTGTTCCCCCTACCCTAGAAGTTTAACAGTGCATTGTATTCGACATTTCATGCGCTTTGAGATGCCGCTTAGCCCAGTACGCTATCTGAAATAGGAGCGACGTAAATTGAACAAATGTGATAGAATTTCGCTGAATCCTTATATTAACCAAAATATAAAATGATCTAATCGGGTCTCTTATTGCCCTATCATAGAAGTTTCATAGTGCATTTTACTCGCCATTCCACCCGCTTTAAGATGCCGCCTAGCCCAGTACGCTATCGGAAATAGGAACGACGTAAATTGAACAAATGTGATAGAATTTTGCTGGATTCTTAAATTAACCATGATATAAAATGATCTAATCGGGTCTCTGTTTGCCATACCCTAGAAGTTTAATAGTGGATTTTGCTCGCCATTTCATGCGCTTTGAGCTGCCGCTTAGCCCAATACGCTATCTGAAATAGGAGCGACGTAAATTGACAAATGTGATAGAATTTCCCTGAATTCTTATATTAACCTTAATGTAAAATGATCTAATCGGGTCTCTGTTCGCCCTACCCTAGAAGTTTAATAGTGCATTTCACTCGCCATTTCATGCGCTTTGAGATGCCGCATAGCCCAGTACGCTATCTGAAATAGGAACGACGTAAATCGAACAAATGTGATAGAATTTTGCTGAATTCTTAAATTAACCATAATATAAAATGATCTAATCGGGTCTCTGTTCGCCCTAGCCGAGAAGTTTAATAGTACATTTCACTCGCCATTTCATGCGCTCTGAGATGCCGCATAGCCCAGTACGCTATCTGAAATAGGAGCGACGTAAATTGAACAAATGTGATAGAATTTCGCTGAATTCTTATATTAACCAAAATATAAAATGATCTAATCGGGTCTCTGATTGCCCTACCCTAGAACTTTAATAGTGCATTTTATTCGCCATTTCATACGCTTTGAGATGCCGCTTAGCCCAATACGCTATCTGAAATAGGAGCGATGTAAATTGAACAAATGTGATAGAATTTCGCTGAATTCATATATTGACCATAATGTAAAAGGATCTAATCGGGTCTCCGTTCGCCCTAGCCTAGAAGTGTAATGGTGCATTTTATTCGCCATTTCATGCGCTTTGAGATGCCGCTTAGCCCAATACGCTATCTGAAATGGGAGCGACGTAAATTGAACAAATGTGATAGAATTTCGCTGAATTCTTAAATTAACCATAATATAAAATGATCTAATCGAGTCTCTGTTCGCCCTACCCTAGAAGTTTAATAGTGCATTTCACTCGACATTTCATGCGCTTTGAGATGCCGCTTAGCCCAATAAGCTATCTGAAATAGGAGCGACGTAAATTGAACAAATGTGATAGAATTTCACTGAATTCTCATATTAACATTAATGTAAACTGATCTAATCGAGTCTCTGTTCGCCCTACCCTAGAAGTTTAATAGTGCATTTTACTCGCCATTCCACGCGCTTTAAGATGACGCCTAGCCCAGTACGCTATCTGAAATAGGAGCGACGTAAATTGAACAAATGTGATAGAATTTGCCTGAATTCTTATATTAACCTTAATGTAAAATGATCTAATCGGTTCTCTGTTCCCCCTATCATAGAACTTTAATAGTGCATTTTATTCGCCATTTCATACGCTTTGAGATGCCGCTTAGCCCAATACGCTATCTGAAATAGGAGCGATGTAAATTGAACAAATGTGATAGAATTTCGCTGAATTCATATATTGACCATAATGTAAAATGATCTAATCGGGTCTCCGTTCGCCCTAGCCTAGAAGTTTAATGGTGCATTTTATTCGCCATTTCATGCGCTTTGAGATGCCGCTCAGCCCAATACGCTATCTGAAATAGGAGCGACGTAAATTGAACAAATGTGATAGAATTTCCCTGAAATCTTATATTGAACAAAATATAAAATGATCTAATTGGGGCTCTGATTGCCCTATCATAGAAGTTTAGTAGAGCATTTTACTCGCCATTCCACGCGCTTTAAGATGCCGCCTAGCCCAGTACGCTATCTGAAATAGGAGCGACGTAAGTTCAACAAATGTGATAGAATTTCGCTGAATTCATATATTAAACAAAATATAAAATGATCTAATCGGGTCTCTGATTGCCCTACCATAGAAGTTTAGTAGATCATTTTACTCGCCATTCCACGCGCTTTAAGATGCCGCTAAGCCCAATACGCTATCTGGAATAGGAGCGACGTAAATTGAACAAACGTGATAGGATTTCGCTGAATTCTTATATTAACCAAAATATAAAATGATCTAATCGGGTCTCTGATTGCCCTATCATAGAAGGCTAATAGTGCATTTTACTCGATATTCCACGCGCTTTATGGTGCCGGCTAGCCCAGTAGGCTATCTGAAATAGGAGTGACGTAAATTGAACAAATGTGATAGAATTTCGCTGAATTCTTATATTAACCTTAATGTAAAATGATCTAATCGGGTCTCTGTTCGCCCTACCCTAGAAGTTGAATAGTGCATTTCACTCGCCATTTCATGCGCTTTGAGATGCCGCATAGCCCAGTACGCTATCTGAAATAGGAACGACGTAAATTGAACAAATGTGATAGAATTTTGCTGAATTCTTAAATTAACCATAATATAAAATGATCTAATCGGGTCTCTGTTCGCCCTAGCCGAGAAGTTTAATAGTACATTTCACTCGCCATTTCATGCGCTCTGAGATGCCGCATAGCCCAGTACGCCATCTGAAATAGGAGCGACGTAAATTGAACAAATGTGATAGAATTTCGCTGAATTCTTATATTAACCAAAATATAAAATGATCTAATCGGGTCTCTGATTGCCCTACCCTAGAAGTTTAATAGTGCATTTTACTCGCCATTTCATGCGCTTTGAGGTGCAGCTTAGCCCAATACGCTATCTGAAATATGAGCGACGTAAATTGAACAAATGTGATAGAATTTCGCTGAATTCTTATATTAACCTTAATGTAAAATGACCTAATCGGGTCTCTGTTCGCCCTATCATAGAACTTTAATAGTGCATTTTATTCGCCATTTCATACGCTTTGAGATGCCGCTTAGCCCAATACGCTACCTGAAATAGGAGCGATGTAAATTGAACAAATGTGATAGAATTTCGCTGAATTCATATATTGACCATAATGTAAAATGATCTAATCGGGTCTCCGTTCGCCCTAGCCTAGAAGTTTAATGGTGCATTTTATTCGCCATTTCATGCGCTTTGAGATGCCGCTTAGCCCAATACGCTATCTGAAATAGGAGCGACGTAAATTGAACAAATGTGATAGAATTTCGCTGAATTCTTAAATTAACCATAATATAAAATGATCTAATCGAGTCTCTGTTCGCCCTACCCTAGAAGTTTAATAGTGCATTTCACTCGACATTTCATGCGCTTTGAGATGCCGCTTAGCCCAATAAGCTATCTGAAATAGGAGCGACGTAAATTGAACAAATGTGATAGAATTTCGCTGAATTCTCATATTAACATTAATGTAAACTGATCTAATCGAGTCTCTGTTCGCCCTACCCTAGAAGTTTAATAGTGCATTTTACTCGCCATTCCACGCGCTTTAAGATGCCGCCTAGCCCAGTACGCTATCTGAAATAGGAGCGACGTAAATTGAACAAATGTGATAGAATTTGCCTGAATTCTTATATTAACCTTAATGTAAAATGATCTAATCGGTTCTCTGTTCCCCCTATCATAGAACTTTAATAGTGCATTTTATTCGCCATTTCATACGCTTTGAGATGCCGCTTAGCCCAATGCGCTATCTGAAATAGGAGCGATGTAAATTGAACAAATGTGATAGAATTTCGCTGAATTCATATATTGACCATAATGTAAAATGATCTAATCGGCTCTCCGTTCGCCCTAGCCTAGAAGTTTAATGGTGCATTTTATTCGCCATTTCATGCGCTTTGAGATGCCGCTTAGCCCAATACGCTATCTGAAATAGGAGCGACGTAAATTGAACAAATGTGATAGAATTTCCCTGAAATCTTATATTGAACAAAATATAAAATGATCTAATTGGGGCTCTGATTGCCCTATCATAGAAGTTTAGTAGAGCATTTTACTCGCCATTCCACGCGCTTTAAGATGCCGCCTAGCGCAGTACGCTATCTGAAATAGGAGCGACGTAAGTTCAACAAATGTGATAGAATTTCGCTGAATTCATATATTAAACAAAATATAAAATGATCTAATCGGGTCTCTGATTGCCCTACCATAGAAGTTTAGTAGTGCATTTTACTCGCCATTCCACGCGCTTTAAGATGCCGCTAAGCCCAATACGCTATCTGGAATAGGAGCGACGTAAATTGAACAAACGTGATAGGATTTCGCTGAATTCTTATATTAACCAAAATATAAAATGATCTAATCGGGTCTCTGATTGCCCTATCATAGAAGGCTAATAGTGCATTTTACTCGATATTCCACGCGCTTTATGGTGCCGGCTAGCCCAGTAGGCTATCTGAAATAGGAGTGACGTAAATTGAACAAATGTGATAGAATTTCGCTGAATTCTTATATTAACCTTAATGTAAAATGATCTAATCGGGTCTCTGTTCGCCCTATCATAGAACTTTAATAGTGCATTTTATTCGCCATTTCATACGCTTTGAGATGCCGCTTAGCCCAATAGGCTATCTGAAATAGGAGCGATGTAAATTTAACAAATGTGATAGAATTTCGCTGAATTCATATATTGACCATAATGTAAAATGATCTAATCGGGTCTCCGTTCGCCCTAGCCTCGAAGTTTAATGGTGCATTTTATTCGCCATTTCATGCGCTTTGAGATGCCGCTTAGCCCAATACGCTATCTGAAATAGGAGCGACGTAAATTGAACAAATGTGATAGAATTTCGCTGAATTCTTAAATTAACCATAATATAAAATGATCTAATCGAGTCTCTGTTCGCCCTACCCTAGAAGTTTAATAGTGCATTTCACACGACATTTCATGCGCTTTGCGATGCCGCTTAGCCCAATAAGCTATCTGAAATAGGAGCGACGTAAATTGAACAAATGTGATAGAATTTCGCTGAATTCTCATATTAACATTAATGTAAACTGATCTAATCGAGTCTCTGTTCGCCCTACCCTAGAAGCTTAATAGTGCATTTTACTCGCCATCCCACGCGCTTTAAGATGACGCCTAGCCCAGTACGCTATCTGAAATAGGAGCGACGTAAATTGAACAAATGTGGTAGAATTTCGCTGAATCCTTATATTAACCAAAATATAAAATGATCTAATCGGGTCTCTTATTGCACTATCATAGAAGTTTCATAGGGTATTTTACTCGCCATTCCACGCGCTTTAAGATGCCGCCTAGCCCAGTACGCTATCTGAAATAGGAACGACGTAAATTGAACAAGTGTGATAGAATTTCGTTGAATTCTTAAATTAACCATAATATAAAATGATCAAATCGGGTCTCTGTCTGCCATACCCTAGAAGTTTAACAGTGCATTTTATTCGCCATTTCATGCGCTTTGAGATGCCGCTTAGCCCAATACGCTATCTGAAATATCAGCGACGTAAATTGAACAAATGTGATAGAATTTCGCTGAATTCTTATATGAACCTTAATGTAAAATGATCTAATCGGGTCTCTGTTCGCCCTACCCTAGAAGTTTGATAGTGCATTTCTCTCGTCAGTTCATGCGCTTTAAGATGCCGCTTAGCACTGTAACCTATCTGAAATAGGAGCGATGTAAATTGAACAAATGTGATAGAATTTCCCTGAAGTCTTATATTAACCATAATATAAAATGATCTAATCGGGTCTCTGTTTGCCCTACCGTAGAAGTTTAATAGTGCATTTTACTTGCCATTTCATGCGCTTTGAAATGCCGCTTGGCCCAATACGCTATCTGAAATAGGAGCGACGTAAATTGAACAAGTGTGATAGAATTTCGTTGAATTCTTAAATTAACCATAATATAAAATGATCAAATCGGGTCTCTGCCTGCCATACCCTAGAAGTTTAATAGTGCATTTTATTCGCCATTTCATGCGCTTTGAGATGCCGCTTAGCCCAATACGCTATCTGAAATATCAGCGACGTAAATTGAACAAATGTCATAGAATTTCGCTGAATTCTTATATTAACCGTAATATAAAATGATCTAATCGGGTCTCTGTTTGCCTTATCCTAGAAGTTTAGTATTGCATTTTACTTGCCATTTCATGCGCTTTTAGATGCCGCTTATCCAAATACGCTATCTGAAATAGGAGCGACGTAAATTGAACAAATGTGATAGAATTTCGCTGAATTCTCAAATTAACTATAATATAAAATGATCTAATCGGGTCACTGATTGCCCTATCATAGAAGTTTAATAGTGCATTTTACTCGCCATTCCACGCGCTTTAAGTTACCGCCTAGCCCAGTACGCTATCTGAAATAGGAGCGACGTAAATTGAACAAATGTGATAGAATTTTGCTGAATTCTTAAATTAACCATAACATACAATGATCTAATCGGGTCTCTGTTTGCCCTACCCTAGAAGTTTAATAGTGCATTTTACTCGCCATTTCATGCGCTTTGAGATGCCGCTTAGCCCGATGCGCTATCTGAAATAGGAGCGACGTAAATTGAACAAATGTTGTAGAATTTCGCTGAATTCTTATATTAACCAAAATATAAAATGATCTAATCGGGTCTCTGATTGCCCTATCATAGATGATTAATAGTGCATTTTACTCGCCACTCCACGCGCTTTAGGATGCCGCCTAGCCCAGTGCGCTATCCGAAATAGGAGCGACGTAAATTGAACAAATGTGATAGAATTTCCCTGAAATCTTAAATTAACTATAATATAAAATGATCTAATCGGGTCACTGATTGCCCTATCATAGAACTTTAATAGTGCATTTTACTCGCCCTTCCACGCGCTTTAAGATGTCGCCTAGCCCAGTGCGCTATCTGAAATAGGAGCGACCTAAATTGAACGAATGTGATAGAATTTTGCTGAATTCTTAAATTAACCATAATATAAAATGATCTAATCGGGTCTCTGCTCGCCCTACCCTAGAAGTTTAATAGTGCATTTTACTCGCCACTTCATGCGCTTTGAGATGCCGCTTAGCCCAATACGCTATCTGAAATAGGAACGACGTAAATTGAACAAATGTGATAGAATTTCCCTGAATTCTTATATCAATCTTAATGTAAAATGATCTAATCGGTTCTCTGTTCGCCCTACCCTAGAAGTTTAATAGTGCCTTTCACTCGTCATTTCATGCGCTTTGAGATGCCGCTTAGCCCAGTGCGCTATCTCAAATAGGAGCGACGTAAATTGAACAAATGTGATAGAATTTTGCTGAATCCTTAAATTAACCATAACATAAAATGATCTAATCGGGTCTCTGTTTGCCCTACCCTAGAAGTTTAATAGTGCATTTTACTCGCCATTTCATGCGCTTTGAGATGCCGCTTTGCCCAATAAGCTATCTGAAATAGGAGCGACGTAAATTGAACAAATGTGATAGAATTTCCCTGAAATCTTATATTAAACAAAATGTAAAATGATCTAATCGGGTCTCTGTTCGCCGTAGCCTAGAAGTTTAATCGTGCATTTTACTCGCCATTTCATGCGCTTTGAGATGCCGCTTAGCCCAATACGCTATCTGAAATAGGAACGACGTAAATTGAACAAATGTGATAGAATTTCCCTGAATTCTTATATTAACCTTAATGTAAAATGATCTGATCGGTTCTCTGTTCGCCCTACCCTAGAAGTCTAATAGTGCATTTCACTCGTCATTTCATGCGCTTTGAGATGCCGCTTAGCCCAATACGCTATCTGAAATAGGAGCAACGTAAATTGAAAAACGTGATAGAATTTCCCTGAATTCTTATATTAACCAAAATATAAATTGATCTAATCGGGTCTCTGATTGCCCTATCATAGAAGCTTAATAGTGCATTTTACTCGCCATTCCGCGCGCTTTAAGGTGCCGCCTAGCCCAGTACGCTATCTGAAATAGGAGCGCCGTAAATTGAACAAATGTGATAGAGTTTCGCTGAATTCTTAAATTAACCATAATATAAAATGATCTAGTCGGGTCTCTGATTGCCCTATCATAGAAGTTTAACAGTGCGTTTCACTCATCATGTCATGCGCTTTGAGATGCCGCTTTGCCCAATAAGCTATCTGAAATAGGAGCGACGTAAATTGAACAAATGTGATAGAATTTCCCTGAAATCTTATATTAAACAAAATGTAAAATGATCTAATCGGGTCTCTGTTCGCCCTAGCCTAGAAGTTTAATCGTGCATTTTACTCGCCATTTCATGCGCTTTGAGATGCCGCGTAGCCCAATACGCTATCTGAAATAGGAACGACGTAAACTGAACAAATGTGATAGAATTTCCCTGAATTCTTATATTAACCTTAATGTAAAATGATCTAATCGGTTCTCTGTTCGCCCTACCCTAGAAGTTTAATAGTGCCTTTCACTCGTCATTCCATGCGCTTTGAGATGCCGCTTAGCCCAATACGCTATCTGAAATAGGATCGACGTAAATTGAACAAATGTGATAGAATTTTGCTGAATTCTTAAATTAACCATAATATAAAATGATATAATCGGGTCTCTGTTTGCCCTACCCTAGAAGTTTAATAGTGCATTTTACTCGCCATTTCATGCGCTTTGAGAAGCCGCATAGCACAATACGCTATCTGAAATAGGAGTCACGTAAATTGAAAAATGTGATATAATTTCCCTGAATTCTTATATTAACCTTAATGTAAAATGATCTAATCGGGTCTCTGTTCGCCCTACCATAGAAGTCTAATAGTGCATTTCACTCGACATTTCATGTGCTTTGAGATGCCGCTTAGCCCAATACGCTATCTGAAATAGGAGCGACGTAAATTGAACAAATGTGATAGAATTTTGCTGACTTCTTAAATTAACCATAATATAAAGTGATCTACTCGGGTCTCTGTTTGCCCTACCCTAGAACTTTAAAAGTGCACTTTATTCGCCATTGCATACGCTTTGAGATGCCGCTTAGCCCAATACGCTATCTGAAATAGGAGCGACGTAAGTTGAACAATTGTGATAGAATTTCGTTGAATTCTTTTATTCACCATAATGTAAAATGATCTAATCGGGTCTCGGTTTGCCCTACCCTAGAAGTTTAATAGTGCATTTCACTCGTCATTCCATGCGCTTTGAGATGCCGCTAAGCCCAATAAGCCATCTGAATAGGAGCGACGTAAATTGAACAAATGTGATAGAATTTCGCTGAATTCTTATATTACCCTTAATGTAAAATGATCTAATCGGGTCTCTGTTCGCCCTACCCTAGAAGTTTAAGAGTGCATTTCACTCGTAATTGCATGCGCTTTGAGATGCCGCATAGCCCAATTAGCTATATGAAATAGGAGCGACGTAAATTGAACAAATGTGATAGAATTTCGCTGAATTCTTGTATTAACCAAAATATAAAATGATCTAATCGGGTCTCTGATTGCCCTATTATAGAAGTTTAATAGTGCATTTCACTCGCCATTCCACGCGCTTTAAGATGCCGCCTAGCCCAGTACGCTATCTGAAATAGGAACGACGTAAATTGAACAAATGTGATAGGATTTTGCAGAATTCTTAGATTAACCATAATGTAAAATGATCTAATCGGGTCTCTGGTTGCCCTACCCTAGAAATTTAACAGTGCATTTTACTCGCCATTTCATGCGCTTTGAGATGCCGCTTAGCCCAATACGCTATCTGAAATAGGAGCGACGTAAGTTGAACAAATGTGATAGAGTTTCGCTGAATTCTTAAATTAACCATAATATAAAATGATCTAGTCGGGTCTCTGATTGCCCTACCCTAGAAGTTTAATAGTGCGTTTTACTCGCCATTCCACGCGCTTTAAGAAGCCGCCTAGCCCTGTAGGCTATCTGAAATAGAAGCGACGAAAGTTGAACAAATGTGATAGAATTACGCTGCATTCTTATATTAACCGTAATATAAAATGATCTAATCGGGTCTCTGTTTGCCTTATCCTAGAAGTTTAATAGTGCATTATACTCGCCATTTCATGCGCTTTGAGATGCCGCTTAGCCGAATACGCTATCTGAAATAGGAGCGACGTAAATTGAACAAATGTGATAGAATTTCCCTGAAATCTTATATTAAACAAAATATAAAATGATCTAAACGGGACTCTGATTGCCCTATCATAGAAGTTTAGTAGTGCATTTTACTCGCCCTTCCACGCGCTTTAAGATGCCGCCTAGCCCAATACGCTATTTGAAATATCAGCGACGTAAATTGAACAAATGTGATAGAGTTACGCTGAATTCTTATATTAACCGGAATATAAAATGATCTGATCGGGTCTCTGTTTGCCCTATCCTAGAAGTTTAGTAGTGCATTTCACTCGTCATTTCATGCGCTTTGAGATGCCGCTTAGCCCAATAAGCTATCTGAAATAGGAGCGACGTAAATTATAACAAATGTGATAGAATTTTTCTGAATTCTTAAATAAACCATAATATGAAATGATCTAATCGGGTCTCTGTTTGCCCTACCCTAGAAGTTTAACAGTGCAGTTTGCTCGCCATTTCATGCGCTTTGAGATGCCGCTTAGCCCAATACGCTATCTGAAATAGGAGCGACGTAAATTGAACAAACGTGATAGGATTTCCCTGAATTCTTATATTAACCTTAATGTAAAATGATCTAATCGGTTCTCTGTTCGCTCTACCCTAGAAGTTTAATAGTGCCTTTCACTCGTCATTCCATGCGCTTTGAGATGCCGCTTAGCCCAATCCGCTATCTGAAATAGTAGCGACGTAAATTGAACGAACGTGATAGAATTTCCCGGAATTCTTATATTAACCTTAATGTAAAATGATCTAATCGGTTTTCTGTTCCCCCTACCCTAGAAGTTTAATAGCGCATTGTATTCGACATTTCATGCGCTTTGAGATGCCGCTTAGCCCAGTACGCTATCTGAAATAGGAGCGACGTAAATTGAACAAATGTGATAGAATTTCCCTGAATTCTTATATTAAACAAAATATAAAATGATCTAATCGGGACTCCGATTGCCCTATCATAGAAGTTTAGTACTGCATTTTACTCGCCATTCCACGCGCTTTCAGTTGCCGCCTAGTCCAGTACGCTATCTCAAGCAGGAGCGGCGTAAGTTGAACAAATGTGATAGAATTTCGTTGAATCCTTATATTAACCAAAATATAAAATGATCTAATCGGGTCTCTTATTGCCCTATCATAGAAGTTTCATAGTGCATTTTACTCGCCATTCCAGGCGCTTTAAGATGCCGCCTAGCCCAGTACGCTATCTGAAATAGGAACGACGTAAATTGAACAAATGTGATAGAATTTTGCTGAATTCTTAAATTAACCATGATATAAAATGATCTAATCGGGTCTCTGTTTGCCATACCCTAGAAGTTTAATAGTGGATTTTGCTCGCCATTTCATGCGCTTTGAGATGCCGCTTAGCCCAATACGCTATCTGAAATAGGAGCGACGTAAATTGAACAAATGTGATAGAATTTCCCTGAATTCTTATATTAACCTTAATGTAAAATGATCTAATCGGGTCTCTGTTCGCCCTACCCTAGAAGTTGAATAGTGCATTTCACTCGCCATTTCATGCGCTTTGAGATGCCGCATAGCCCAGTACGCTATCTGAAATAGGAACGACGTAAATTGAACAAATGTGATAGAATTTTGCTGAATTCTTAAATTAACCATAATATAAAATGATCTAATCGGGTCTCTGTTCGCCCTAGCCGAGAAGTTTAATAGTACATTTCACTCGCCATTTCATGCGCTCTGAGATGCCGCATAGCCCAGTACGCCATCTGAAATAGGAGCGACGTAAATTGAACAAATGTGATAGAATTTCGCTGAATTCTTATATTAACCAAAATATAAAATGATTTAATCGGGTCTCTGATTGCCCTACCCTAGAAGTTTAATAGAGCATTTTACTCGCCATTTCATGCGCTTTGAGGTGCAGCTTAGCCCAATACGCTATCTGAAATATGAGCGGCGTAAATTGAACAAATGTGATAGAATTTCGCTGAATTCTTATATTAACCTTAATGTAAAATGACCTAATCGGGTCTCTGTTCGCCCTATCATAGAACTTTAATAGTGCATTTTATTCGCCATTTCATACGCTTTGAGATGCCGCTTAGCCCAATACGCTATCTGAAATAGGAGCGATGTAAATTGAACAAATGTGATAGAATTTCGCTGAATTCATATATTGACCATAATGTAAAATGATCTAATCGGGTCTCCGTTCGCCCTAGCCTAGAAGTTTAATGGTGCATTTTGTTCGCCATTTCATGCGCTTTGAGATGCCGCTTAGCCCAATACGCTATCTGAAATGGGAGCGACGTAAATTGAACAAATGTGATAGAATTTCGCTGAATTCTTAAATTAACCATAATATAAAATGATCTAATCGAGTCTCTGTTCGCCCTACCCTAGAAGTTTAATAGAGCATTTCACTCGACATTTCATGCGCTTTGAGATGCCGCTTAGCCCAATAAGCTATCTGAAATAGGAGCGACGTAAATTGAACAAATGTGATAGAATTTCGCTGAATTCTCATATTAACATTAATGTAAACTGATCTAATCGAGTCTCTGTTCGCCCTACCCTAGAAGTTTAATAGTGCATTTTACTCGCCATTCCACGCGCTTTAAGATGACGCCTCGCCCAGTACGCTATCTGAAATAGGAGCGACGTAAATTGAACAAATGTGATAGAATTTGCCTGAATTCTTATATTAACCTTAATGTAAAATGATCTAATCGGTTCTCTGTTCCCCCTATCATATAACTTTAATAGTGCATTTTATTCGCCATTTCATACGCTTTGAGATGCCGCTTAGCCCAATACGCTATCTGAAATAGGAGCGATGTAAATTGAACAAATGTGATAGAATTTCGCTGAATTCATATATTGACCATAATGTAAAATGATCTAATCGGGTCTCCGTTCGCCCTAGCCTAGAAGTTTAATGGTGCATTTTATTCGCCATTTCATGCGCTTTGAGATGCCGCTTAGCCCAATACGCTATCTGAAATAGGAGCGACGTAAATTGAACAAATGTGATAGAATTTCCCTGAAATCTTATATTGAACAAAATATAAAATGATCTAATTGGGGCTCTGATTGCCCTATCATAGAAGTTTAGTAGAGCATTTTACTCGCCATTCCACGCGCTTTAAGATGCCGCCTAGCCCAGTACGCTATCTGAAATAGGAGCGACGTAAGTTCAACAAATGTGTTAGAATTTCGCTGAATTCATATATTAAACAAAATATAAAATGATCTAATCGGGTCTCTGATTGCCCTACCATAGAAGTTTAGTAGAGCATTTTACTCGCCATTCCACGCGCTTTAAGATGCCGCTAAGCCCAATACGCTATCTGGAATAGGAGCGACGTAAATTGAACAAACGTGATAGGATTTCGCTGAATTCTTATATTAACCAAAATATAAAATGATCTAATCGGGTCTCTGATTGCCCTATCATAGAAGGCTAATAGTGCATTTTACTCGATATTCCACGCGCTTTATGGTGCCGGCTAGCCCAGTAGGCTATCTGAAATAGGAGTGACGTAAATTGAACAAATGTGATAGAATTTCGCTGAATTCTTATATTAACCTTAATGTAAAATGATCTAATCGGGTCTCTGTTCGCCCTACCCTAGAAGTTGAATAGTGCATTTCACTCGCCATTTCATGCGCTTTGAGATGCCGCATAGCCCAGTACGCTATCTGAAATAGGAACGACGTAAATTGAACAAATGTGATAGAATTTTGCTGAATTCTTAAATTAACCATAATATAAAATGATCTAATTGGGTCTCTGTTCGCCCTAGCCGAGAAGTTTAATAGTACATTTCACTCGCCATTTCATGCGCTCTGAGATGCCGCATAGCCCAGTACGCCATCTGAAATAGGAGCGACGTAAATTGAACAAATGTGATAGAATTTCGCTGAATTCTTATATTAACCAAAATATAAAATGATCTAATCGGGTCTCTGATTGCCCTACCCTAGAAGTTTAATAGTGCATTTTACTCGCCATTTCATGCGCTTTGAGGTGCAGCTTAGCCCAATACGCTATCTGAAATATGAGCGACGTAAATTGAACAAATGTGATAGAATTTCGCTGAATTCTTATATTAACCTTAATGTAAAATGACCTAATCGGGTCTCTGTTCGCCCTATCATAGAACTTTAATAGTGCATTTTATTCGCCATTTCATACGCTTTGAGATGCCGCTTAGCCCAATACGCTATCTGAAATAGGAGCGATGTAAATTGAACAAATGTGATAGAATTTCGCTGAATTCATATATTGACCATAATGTAAAATGATCTAATCGGGTCTCCGTTCGCCCTAGCCTAGAAGTTTAATGGTGCATTTCATTCGCCATTTCATGCGCTTTGAGATGCCGCTTAGCCCAATACGCTATCTGAAATGGGAGCGACGTAAATTGAACAAATGTGATAGAATTTCGCTGAATTCTTAAATGAACCATAATATAAAATGATCTAATCGAGTCTCTGTTCGCCCTACCCTAGAAGTTTAATAGTGCATTTCACTCGACATTTCATGCGCTTTGAGATGCCGCTTAGCCCAATAAGCTATCTGAAATAGGAGCGACGTAAATTGAACAAATGTGATAGAATTTCGCTGAATTCTCATATTAACATTAATGTAAACTGATCTAATCGAGTCTCTGTTCGCCCTACCCTAGAAGTTTAATAGTGCATTTTACTCGCCATTCCACGCGCTTTAAGATGACGCCTAGCCCAGTACGCTATCTGAAATAGGAGCGACGTAAATTGAACAAATGTGATAGAATTTGCCTGAATTCTTATATTAACCTTAATGTAAAATGATCTAATCGGTTCTCTGTTCCCCCTATCATAGAACTTTAATAGTGCATTTTATTCGCCATTTCATACGCTTTGAGATGCCGCTTAGCCCAATACGCTATCTGAAATAGGAGCGATGTAAATTGAACAAATGTGATAGAATTTCGCTGAATTCATATATTGACCATAATGTAAAATGATCTAATCGGCTCTCCGTTCGCCCTAGCCTAGAAGTTTAATGGTGCATTTTATTCGCCATTTCATGCGCTTTGAGATGCCGCTTAGCCCAATACGCTATCTGAAATAGGAGCGACGTAAATTGAACAAATGTGATAGAATTTCCATGAAATCTTATATTGAACAAAATATAAAATGATCTAATTGGGGCTCTGATTGCCCTATCATAGAAGTTTAGTAGAGCATTTTACTCGCCATTCCACGCGCTTTAAGATGCCGCCTAGCCCAGTACGCTATCTGTAATAGGAGCGACGTAAGTTCAACAAATGTGATAGAATTTCGCTGAATTCATATATTAAACAAAATATAAAATGATCTAATCGGGTCTCTGATTGCCCTACCATAGAAGTTTAGTAGAGCATTTTACTCGCCATTCCACGCGCTTTAAGATGCCGCTAAGCCCAATACGCTATCTGAAATAGGAGCGATGTAAATTGAACAAATGTGATAGAATTTCCCTGAAGTCTTATATTAAACAAAATATAAAATGATCTAATCGGGTCTCTGATTGCCCTATCATAGAAGTTTAGTAGTGCATTTTACTCGCCATTCCACGCGCTTTAAGATGCCGCCTAGCCCAGTACGCTATCTAAAATAGGAGCGACGTAAGTTGAACAAATGTGATAGAATTACGCTTAATTCTTATATTAACCGTAATATAAAATGATCTAATCGGGTCTCTGTTTGCCTTATCCTAGAAGTTTAGTATTGCATTTTACTCGCCATTTCATGCGCTTTGAGATGCCGCTTATCCAAATACGCTATCTGAAATAGGAGCGACGTAAATTGAACAAATGTGATAGAATTTCGCTGAATTCTTAAAATAACTATAATATAAAATGATCTAATCGGGTCACAGATTGCCCTATCATAGAAGTTTAATAGTGCATTTGACTCGCCATTCGACGCGCTTTAAGTTGCCGCCTAGCCCAGTACGCTATCTGAAATAGGAGCGAAGTAAATTGAACAAATGTGATAGAATTTTGCTGAATTCTTAAATTAACCACAATATAAAATGATCTAATCGGGTCTCTGTTTGATCTACCCTAGAAGTTTAATTGTATATTTTACTCGCCAATTCATGCGCTTTGAGATGCCGCTTATCCCAATACGCTACCTGAAATAGGAGCGACGTAAGTTGAACAAATGTGATAGAATTTCGCTGAATTCTTTTATTAACGATAATGTAAAATGATCTAATCGGGTCTCTGTTCGCCCTAGCCTAGAAGTTTAATAGTGCATTTTATTCGCCATTTCATGCGCTTTGAGATGCCGCTTAGGCCAATACGCTATCTGAAATAGGAGCGACGTAAATTGAACAAATGTGATAGAATTTCGCTGAATTCTTAAATTAACCATAACATAAAATGATCTAATCGGGTCTCTGCTTGCCCTACCCTAGAAGTTTAATAGTGCATTTTACTCCTCACTTCATGCGCTTTGAGAAGCCGCTTAGCCCAATACGCTAACTGAAATAGGAGCGACGTAAATTGAACAAATGTGATAGAATTTTGCTGAATTCTTAAATTAACCATAATATAAAATGATCTAATCGGGTCTCTGTTTGCCCTACCGTAGAAGTTTAATAGTGCATTTTACTCGCCATTTCATGCGCTTTGAAATGCCGCTTGGCCCAATACGCTATCTGAAATAGGAGCGACGTAAATTGAACAAGTGTGATAGAATTTCGTTGAATTCTTAAATTAACCATAATATAAAATGATCAAATCGGGTCTCTGCCTGCCATACCCTAGAAGTTTAATAGTGCATTTTATTCGCCATTTCATGCGCTTTGAGATGCCGCTTAGCCCAATACGCTATCTGAAATATCAGCGACGTAAATTGAACAAATGTCATAGAATTTCGCTGAATTCTTATATTAACCGTAATATAAAATGATCTAATCGGGTCTCTGTTTGCCTTATCCTAGAAGTTTAGTATTGCATTTTACTCGCCATTTCATGCGCTTTTAGATGCCGCTTATCCAAATACGCTATCTGAAATAGGAGCGACGTAAATTGAACAAATGTGACAGAATTTCGCGGAATTCTTAAATTAACTATAATATAAAATGATCTAATCGGGTCACTGATTGCCCTATCATAGAAGTATAATAGTGCATTTTACTCGCCATTCCACGCGCTTTAAGTTACCGCCTAGCCCAGTACGCTATCTGAAATAGGAGCGACGTAAATTGAACAAATGTGATAGAATTTTGCTGAATTCTTAAATTAACCATAACATACAATGATCTAATCGGGTCTCTGTTTGCCCTACCCTAGAAGTTTAATAGTGCATTTTACTCGCCATTTCATGCGCTTTGAGATGCCGCTTAGCCCGATGCGCTATCTGAAATAGGAGCGACGTAAATTGAACAAATGTTGTAGAATTTCGCTGAATTCTTATATTAACCAAAATATAAAATGATCTAATCGGGTCTCTGATTGCCCTATCATAGATGATTAATAGTGCATTTTACTCGCCACTCCACGCGCTTTAGGATGCCGCCTAGCCCAGTGCGCTATCCGAAATAGGAGCGACGTAAATTGAACAAATGTGATAGAATTTCCCTGAAATCTTAAATTAACTATAATATAAAATGATCTAATCGGGTCACTGATTGCCCTATCATAGAACTTTAATAGTGCATTTTACTCGCCCTTCCACGCGCTTTAAGATGTCGCCTAGCCCAGTGCGCTATCTGAAATAGGAGCGACCTAAATTGAACGAATGTGATAGAATTTTGCTGAATTCTTAAATTAACCATAATATAAAATGATCTAATCGGGTCTCTGCTCGCCCTACCCTAGAAGTTTAATAGTGCATTTTACTCGCCACTTCATGCGCTTTGAGATGCCGCTTAGCCCAATACGCTATCTGAAATAGGAACGACGTAAATTGAACAAATGTGATAGAATTTCCCTGAATTCTTATATCAATCTTAATGTAAAATGATCTAATCGGTTCTCTGTTCGCCCTACCCTAGAAGTTTAATAGTGCCTTTC
This sequence comes from Macropis europaea, assembly GCA_916610135.2. NCBI lineage: Eukaryota > Metazoa > Arthropoda > Insecta > Hymenoptera > Melittidae > Macropis > Macropis europaea. Next base: position 28,267 of record CAKAJE020001853.1, read on the forward strand.
ACTCGTCATTTCATGCGCTTTGAGATGCCGCTTAGCCCAGTGCGCTATCTCAAATAGGAGCGACGTAAATTGAACAAATGTGATAGAATTTTGCTGAATCCTTAAATTAACCATAACATAAAATGATCTAATCGGGTCTCTGTTTGCCCTACCCTAGAAGTTTAATAGTGCATTTTACTCGCCATTTCGTGCGCTTTGAGATGCCGCTTTGCCCAATAAGCTATCTGAAATAGGAGCGACGTAAATTGAACAAATGTGATAGAATTTCCCTGAAATCTTATATTAAACAAAATGTAAAATGATCTAATCGGGTCTCTGTTCGCCGTAGCCTAGAAGTTTAATCGTGCATTTTACTCGGCATTTCATGCGCTTTGAGATGCCGCTTAGCCCAATACGCTATCTGAAATAGGAACGACGTAAATTGAACAAATGTGATAGAATTTCCCTGAATTCTTATATTAACCTTAATGTAAAATGATCTGATCGGTTCTCTGTTCGCCCTACCCTAGAAGTCTAATAGTGCATTTCACTCGTCATTTCATGCGCTTTGAGATGCCGCTTAGCCCAATACGCTATCTGAAATAGGAGCAACGTAAATTGAAAAATGTGATAGAATTTCCCTGAATTCTTATATTAACCAAAATATAAATTGATCTAATCGGGTCTCTGATTGCCCTATCATAGAAGCTTAATAGTGCATTTTACTCGCCATTCCGCGCGCTTTAAGGTGCCGCCTAGCCCAGTACGCTATCTGAAATAGGAGCGCCGTAAATTGAACAAATGTGATAGAGTTTCGCTGAATTCTTAAATTAACCATAATATAAAATGATCTAGTCGGGTCTCTGATTGCCCTATCATAGAAGTTTAACAGTGCGTTTCACTCATCATGTCATGCGCTTTGAGATGCCGCTTTGCCCAATAAGCTATCTGAAATAGGAGCGACGTAAATTGAACAAATGTGATAGAATTTCCCTGAAATCTTATATTAAACAAAATGTAAAATGATCTAATCGGGTCTCTGTTCGCCGTAGCCTAGAAGTTTAATCGTGCATTTTACTCGGCATTTCATGCGCTTTGAGATGCCGCGTAGCCCAATACGCTATCTGAAATAGGAACGACGTAAACTGAACAAATGTGATAGAATTTCCCTGAATTCTTATATTAACCTTAATGTAAAATGATCTAATCGGTTCTCTGTTCGCCCTACCCTAGAAGTTTAATAGTGCCTTTCACTCGTCATTCCATGCGCTTTGAGATGCCGCTTAGCCCAATACGCTATCTGAAATAGGATCGACGTAAATTGAACAAATGTGATAGAATTTTGCTGAATTCTTAAATTAACCATAATATAAAATGATATAATCGGGTCTCTGTTTGCCCTACCCTAGAAGTTTAATAGTGCATTTTACTCGCCATTTCATGCGCTTTGAGAAGCCGCATAGCACAATACGCTATCTGAAATAGGAGTCACGTAAATTGAAAAATGTGATATAATTTCCCTGAATTCTTATATTAACCTTAATGTAAAATGATCTAATCGGGTCTCTGTTCGCCCTACCATAGAAGTCTAATAGTGCATTTCACTCGACATTTCATGTGCTTTGAGATGCCGCTTAGCCCAATACGCTATCTGAAATAGGAGCGACGTAAATTGAACAAATGTGATAGAATTTTGCTGACTTCTTAAATTAACCATAATATAAAGTGATCTACTCGGGTCTCTGTTTGCCCTACCCTAGAACTTTAATAGTGCACTTTATTCGCCATTGCATACGCTTTGAGATGCCGCTTAGCCCAATACGCTATCTGAAATAGGAGCGACGTAAGTTGAACAATTGTGATAGAATTTCGTTGAATTCTTTTATTCACCATAATGTAAAATGATCTAATCGGGTCTCGGTTTGCCCTACCCTAGAAGTTTAATAGTGCATTTCACTCGTCATTTCATGCGCTTTGAGATGTCGCTAAGCCCAATAAGCCATCTGAATAGGAGCGACGTAAATTGAACAAATGTGATAGAATTTCGCTGAATTCTTATATTAACCTTAATGTAAAATGATCTAATCGGGTCTCTGTTCGCCCTACCCTAGAAGTTTAATAGTGCATTTCACTCGTAATTGCATGCGCTTTGAGATGCCACATAGCCCAATTAGCTATCTGAAATAGGAGCGACGTAAATTGAACAAATGTGATAGAATTTCGCTGAATTCTTGAATTAACCAAAATATAATATGATCTAATCGGGTCTCTGATTGCCTTATCATAGAAGTTTAATAGTGCATTTCACTCGCCATTCCACGCGCTTTAAGATGCCGCCTAGCCCAGTACGCTATCTGAAATAGGAACGACGTAAATTGAACAAATGTGATAGAATTTTGCTGAATTCTTAAATTAACCATAATATAAACTGATCTAATCGGGTCTCTGTTTGCCCTACCCTAGAAGTTTAATAGTGCGTTTTACTCGCCATTTCATGCGCTTTCAGATGCCGCTTAGCCCAATACGCTATCTGAAATATCAAAGACGTAAATTGAACAAATGTGATAGAATTTCGCTGAATTCTTATATTACCCTTAATGTAAAATGATCTAATCGGGTCTCTGTTCGCGCTACCCTAGAAGTTTAAGAGTGCATTTCACTCGTAATTGCATGCGCTTTGAGATGCCGCATAGCCCAATTAGCTATATGAAATAGGAGCGACGTAAATTGAACAAATGTGATAGAATTTCGCTGAATTCTTGTATTAACCAAAATATAAAATGATCTAATCGGGTCTCTGATTGCCCTATTATAGAAGTTTAATAGTGCATTTCACTCGCCATTCCACGCGCTTTAAGATGCCGCCTAGCCCAGTACGCTATCTGAAATAGGAACGACGTAAATTGAACAAATGTGATAGGATTTTGCAGAATTCTTAAATTAACCATAATATAAAATGATCTAATCGGGTCTCTGGTTGCCCTACCCTAGAAATTTAACAGTGCATTTTACTCGCCATTTCATGCGCTTTGAGATGCCGCTTAGCCCAATACGCTATCTGAAATAGGAGCGACGTAAGTTGAACAAATGTGATAGAGTTTCGCTGAATTCTTAAATTAACCATAATATAAAATGATCTAGTCGGGTCTCTGATTGCCCTACCCTAGAAGTTTAATAGTGCGTTTTACTCGCCATTCCACGCGCTTTAAGAAGCCGCCTAGCCCTGTAGGCTATCTGAAATAGAAGCGACGAAAGTTGAACAAATGTGATAGAATTACGCTGCATTCTTATATTAACCGTAATATAAAATGATCTAATCGGGTCTCTGTTTGCCTTATCCTAGAAGTTTAATAGTGCATTATACTCGCCATTTAATGCGCTTTGAGATGCCGCTTAGCCGAATACGCTATCTGAAATAGGAGTGACGTAAATTGAACAAATGTGATAGAATTTCCCTGAAATCTTATATTAAACAAAATATAAAATGATCTAATCGGGTCTCTGATTGCCCTATCATAGAAGTTTAGTAGTGCATTTTACTCGCCCTTCCACGCGCTTTAAGATGCCCCCTAGCCCAGTACGCTATCTGAAATAGGAGCGACGTAAGTTGAACAAATGTGATAGAATTACGCTGAATTCTTATATTAACCGTAATATAAAATGATCTAATCGGGTCTGTGTTTCCCTAACCCTAGAAGTTTAATAGTGCATTTTACTCGCCACTTCATGCGCTTTGAGGTGCCGCTTAGCCCAATACACTATCTGAAATAGGAGCGACGTAAATTGAACGAATGTGATAGAATTTCGCTGAATTCTTAAATTAACCATAATATAAAATGATCTAATCGGGTCTCTGATTGCCCTATCATAGAAGTTTAGTAGTGCATTTTACTCGCCATTCCACGCGCTTTAAGATGCCGCCTAGCCCAGTACGCTATCTGAAATAGGAGCGACGTAAGTTGAACAAATGTGATAGAATTTTGCTGAATTCTTAAATTAACCATAATATAAAATGATCTAATCGGGTCTCTGTTTGCCCTACCCTAGAAGTGTAATAGTGCATTTTACTCGCCATTTCTTGCGCTTTGAGATGCCGCTTAGCCCAATACGCTATCTGAAATATCAACGACGTAAATTGAACAAATGTGATAGAATTTCGCTGAATTCTTATATTAACCTTAATGTAAAATGATCTATTCGGGTCTCTGTTCGCCCTACCCTAGAAGTTTAATAGTGCATTTCACTCGTAATTGCATGCGCTTTGAGATGCCGCATAGCCCAATACGCTATCTGAAATAGGAGCGACGTAAATTGAACAAATGTGATAGAATTTCCCTGAAATCTTATATTAAACAAAATATAAAATGATCTAATCGGGTCTCTGATCGCCCTATCATAAAAGGTTAATAGTGCATTCTACTCGCCATTCCACGCGCTTTAAGATGCCGCCTAGCCCAATACGCTATCTGAAATAGGAGCGACCTAAATTGAACGAATGTGATAGAATTTTGCTGAATTCTTAAATTAACCATAATATAAAATGATCTAATCGGGTCTCTGCTTGCCCTACCCTAGAACTTTAATAGTGCATTTTACTCGCCATTTCATGCGCTTTGAGATACCGGCCAGCCCAGTACGCTATCTGAAATAGGAGCGACGTAATTTGAAGAAATGTGATAGAATTACGCTGCATTCTTATATTCACCGTAATATAAAATGATCTAATCGGGTCTCTGTTTGCCTTATCCTAGAAGTTTAGTAGTGCATTATACTCGCCATTTCATGCGCTTTGAGATGCCGCTTAGCCCAGTACGCTATCTGAAATATCAATGACGTAAATTGAACAAATGTGATAGAATTTCGCTGAATTCTTATGTTACCCTTAATGTAAAATGATCTAATCGGGTCTCTGTTCGCCCTACCCTAGAAGTTTAATAGTGCATTTCACTCGTAATTGCATGCGCTTTGAGATGCCGCATAGCCCAATTAGCTATATGAAATAGGAGCGACGTAAATTGAACAAATGTGATAGAATTTCGCTGAATCCTTGTATTAACCAAAATATAAAATGATCTAATCGGGTCTCTGATTGCCCTATCATAGAAGTTTAATAGTGCATTTCACTCGCCATTCCACGCGCTTTAAGATGCCGCCTAGCCCAGTACACTATCTGAAATAGGAACGACGTGAATTGAACAAATGTGATAGAATTTTGCTGAATTCTTAAATTAACCATAATATAAACTGATCTAATCGGGTCTCTGTTTGCCCTACCCTAGAAGTTTAACAGTGCATTTTACTCGCCATTCCACGCGCTTTAAGATGCCGCCTAGCCCAGTACGCTAACTGAAATAGGAACGACGTAAATTGAAGAAATGTGATAGGATTTTGCAGAATTCTTAAATTAACCATAATATAAAATTATATAATCGGGTCTCTGGTTGCCCTACCCTAGAAGTTTAACAGTGCATTTCACTCGCCATTCCACGCGCTTTAAGATGCCGCCTAGCCCTGTAGGCTATCTGAAATAGGAGCGACGAAAGTTGAACAAATGTGATAGAATTTTGCTGAATTCTTAAATTAACCATAATATAAAATGATCTAATCGGGTCTCTGTTTGCCCCACCCTAGGAGTTCAATAGTGCATTTTACTCGCCATTTCATGCGCTTTGAGATGCCGCTTAGCCCAATACGCCATCTGAAATATGAGCGACACGAATTGAACAAATGTGATAGAATTTCCCTGAAATCTTGTATTAAACAAAATATAAAATGATCTAATCGCGTCTCTGATTGCCCTATCATACAAGTTTAATAGTGCATTTTACTCGCCACTCCACGCGCTTTAGGATGCCGCCTAGCCCAGTACGCTATCCGAAATAGGAGCGACGTAAATTGAACAAATGTGATAGAATTTTGCTGAATTCTTAAATTAACCATAATATAAAATGATCTAATCGGGTCTCTGTTTGCCCTACCCTAGAAGTTTAATAGTGCATTTTACTCGCCATTTCATGCGCTTTGAGATGCCGCTTAACCCAATACGCTATCTGAAATAGGAGCAACGAAAGTTGAACAAATGTGATAGAATTTCGCTGAATTATTTTATTAACCAGAATGTAAAATGATCTAATCGGGTCTCTGTTCGCCCTAGCCTAGAAGTTTATTAGTGCATTTCACTCGTCATTTCATGCGCTTTCAGTTGCCGCTTAGCCCAATACGCTATCTGAATTAGGAGCGACGTAAATTGAACAAACGTGATAGAATTTCCCTGAAAGCTTATATTAAACAAAATATAAAATGATCTAATCGGGTCTCTGATTGCCCTATCATAGAAGATTAGTAGTGCATTTTACTCGCCATTCCGAGCGCGTTAAGATGCCGCATAGCCCAATACGCTATCTGAAATAGGAGCGACGTAAATTGATCAAATGTGATAGAATTTCGCTGAATTCTTAAATTAACTATAATATAAAATGATCTAATCGGGTCACTGATTGCCCTACCCTAGATGTTTAATAGTGCATTATACTCGCCATTTCATGCGCTTTGAGATGCCGCTTAGCCCAATGCGCTATCTGAAATAGGAGCGACGTAAGTTGAACAAATGTGATAGAATTTCGCTGAATTCTTTTATTAACCATAATGTAAAATGATCTAATCGGGTCTCTGCTCGCCCTAGCCTAGAAGTTTAATAGTGCATTTTATTCGCCATTGCATGCGCTTTGAGATGCCGCTTAGCCGAATACGTTATCTGAAATAGGAGCGACGTAAATTGAACAAATGTGATAGAATTTCCCTGAAATCTTATATTAAACAAAATATAAAATGATTTAGTCGGGTCTCTGATCGCCCTATCATGAAAGGTTAATAGTGCATTCTACTCGCCATTCCACGCGCTTTAAGATGCCGCCTAGCCCAATACGCTATCTGAAATAGGAGCGACGTAAATTGATCAAATGTGATAGAATTTCGCTGAATTCTTAAATTAACCATAATATAAAATGATCTAATCGGGTCTCTGTTTGCCTTATCCTAGAAGTTTAATAGTGCATTATACTCGCCATTTCATGCGCTTTGAGATGCCGCTTAGCCCAGTACGCTATCTGAAATAGGAGCGACGTAAATTGAACAAATGTGATCGAATTTCGCTGAATTCTTAAATTAACCATAATATAAAATTATCTAATCGGGTCTCTGATTGCCCTAACATAGAAGTTTAGTAGTGTATTTTACTCGCCATTCTATGCGCTTTCAGATGCCGCTTAGCACAATACGCTATCTGAAATAGGAGCGACGTAAATTGAACAAATATGATAGAATTTCGCTGAATTCTTAAATTAACCATAATATAAAATGATCTAATCGGGTCACTGATTGCCCTACCCTAGAAGTTTAATAGTGCATTTTACTTGCCATTTCATGCGCTTTGAGATGCCGCTTAGCACAATACGCTATCTGAAATAGGAACGACGTAAATTGAACAAATGTGATAGAATTTCGCTGAATTCTTAAATTAACCATAATATAAAATGATCTAATCGGGTCCCTGTTTGCCCTACCCTAGAAGTGAATAGTGCATTTCACTCGTCATTTCATGCGCTTTGAGATGCCGCTTAGCCCAATACGCTATCTGAAATAGGAGCGACGTAACTTGAACAAATGTGATAGAATTACGCTGCATTCTTATATTAACCGTAATATAAAATGATCTAATCGGGTATCTGTTTGCCTTATCCTAGAAGTTTAATAGTGCATTATACTCGCCATTTCATGCGCTTCGAGATGACGCTTAGCTCAATACGCTATCTGAAATAGAAGCGACGAAAGTTGAACAAATGTGATAGAATTTTGCTGAATTCTTAAATTAACCATAATATAAAATGATCTAATCGGGTCTCTGCTTGCCCTACCCTGGAAGTTTAATAGTTCATTTTACTCGTCATTTCATGCGCTTTGAGATGCCGCTTTGCCCAATACGCTATCTGAAATAGGAGCGACGTAAATTGAACGAATGTGATAGAATTTCGCTCAATTCTTAAATTAACCATAATATAAAATGATCTAATCGGGTCTCTGTTTGCCCTATCCTAGAACTTTAATAGTGCATTTTACTCGTCATTTCATGCGCTTTGAGATGCCGCATAGCCTAATACGCTATCTGAAATTGGAGCGATATAAGTTGAACAAATGTGATAGAATTTCGCTGAATTCTTTTATTAACCATAATGTAAAACGATCTAATCGGATCTCTGTCCGCCCGAGTCTAGAACTTTAATAGTGCATTTTATTCACCATTTCATACGCTTTGAATGCCGCTTTGCCCAATACGCTATCTGAAATAGGAGCGACGTAAATTGAACAAATGTGATAGAATTTCACTGAATTCTTATATTAACCAAAATATAAAATCATCTAATCGGGTCTCTGATTGCCCTAGCATAGAAGTTTAATAGTGCATTTTACTCGCCATTCCGAGCGCGTTAAGATGCCGCATAGCCCAATACGCTATCTAAAATAGGGGCGACGTAAATTGAACAAATGTGATAGAATTTCGCTGAATTCTTAAATTAACTATAATATAAAATGATCTAATCGGGTCACTCATTGCCCTACCCTAGAAGTTTAATAGTGCATTTTACTTGCCATTTCATGCGCTTTGAGATGCCGCTTAGCACAATACGCTATCTGAAATAGGAACGACGTAAATTGAACAAATGTGATATAATTTGGCTGAATTCTTAAATTAACCATAATATAAAATGATCTAATCGGGTCCCTGTTTGCCCTACCCTAGAAGTTGAATAGTGCATTTCACTCGTCATTTCATGCGCTTTGAGATGCCGCTTAGCCCAATACGCTATCTGAAATAGGAGCGACGTAAATTGAACAAATGTGATAGAATTTCGCTGAATTCTTATATTAACCTTAATGTAAAATGATCTAATCGGGTCTCTGTTCGCCCTACCATAGAAGTCTAATAGTGCATTTCACTCGCCATTTCATGCGCTTTGAGATGCCGCTTAGCCCAATACGCTATCTGAAATAGGAGCGACGTCAGTTGAACAAATGTGATAGAATTTCGCTGAATTCTTTTATTAACCATAATGTAAAATGATCTGATCGGGTCCCTGTTTGCCCTACCCTAGAAGTTGAATAGTGCATTTCACTCGTCATTTCATGCGCTTTGAGATGCCGCTTAGCCCAATACGCTATCTGAAATAGGAGCGACGTAAATTGAACAAATGTGATAGAACTTCGCTGAATTCTTATATTAACCAAAGTATAAAATGATCTAATCTAGTCTCTGATTGCCCTATCATAGAAGGTTAATAGTGCATTTTACTCGCCATTCCACGCACTTTAAGATGCCGCCTAGCCCAGTACGCTGTCTGAAATAGAAGCGACGCAAATTGAACAAGTGTGATAGAATCTCGCTGAATGCTTATATTAACCTTAATGTAAAATGATCTAATCGGGTCTCTGTTCGCCCTACCCTAGAAGTTTAATAGTGCATGTAACTCGTCATTTCATGCGCTTTGAGATGACGCTTAACCCAATACGCTATCTGAAATAGGAGCGACGTAAGTTGAACAAATGTGACAGAATTACGCTGAATTCTTTTATTAACCATAATGTAAAATGATCTGATCGGGTCTCTGTTCGCCCTAGCCTAGAAGTTTAATAGTGAATTTTGTTCGCCATTTCATGCGCTTTGAGATGCCGCATAGCCTAATACGCTATCTGAAATAGGAGCGACGTAAATTGAACAAATGTGATAGAATTTCCGTGAATTCTTATATTAACCTTAATGTAAAATGATCTAATCGGGTCTCTGTTCGCCCTACCATAGAAGTCTAATAGTGCATTTCACTCGCCATTTCATGCGCTTTGAGATGCCTCTTAGCCCAATACGCTATCTGAAATAGGAGCGACGTCAGTTGAACAAATGTGATAGAATTTCGCTGAATTCTTTTATTAACCATAATGTAAAATGATCTGATCGGGTCTCTGTTCGCCCTAGCCTAGAAGTTTAATAGTGCATTTTATTCGCCATTTCATGCGCTTTGAGATGCCGCTTAGCCGAATACGCCATCTGAAATAGGAGCGACGTAAATTGAACAAATGTGATAGAATTTCCCTGAAATCTTATATTAATCAAAATATAAAATGATCTAATCGGGTCTCTGATTGCCGTATCATAAAAGATTAGTAGTGCATTTCACTCGCCATTTCATGCGCTTTGAGATCCCGCTTAGCCCAATACGCCATCTGAAATAGGAGCGACGTAAATAGAACAAATGTGATAGAATTTCCCTGAAATCTTATATTAATCAAAATATAAAATGATCAAATCGGGTCTCTGATTGCCCTATCATAGAAGATTAGTAGTGCATTTCACTCGCCATTTCATGCGCTTTGAGATGCCTCTTAGCCCAATACGCTATCTGAAATAGGAGCGATGTAACTTGAACAAAAGTGATAGAATTACGCTGAATTCTTATATTAACCGTAATATAAAACGACCTAATCGGGTCTCTGTTTGCCTTATCCTAGAAGTTTAATAGCGCATTTTACTCGCCATTTCATGCGCTTTGAGAGGCCGCTTAGCCCAATACGCTATCTGGAATAGGAGCGACGTAAATTGAACAAATGTGATAGAATTTCCGTGAATTCTTATATTAACCTTAATGTAAAATGATCCAATCGGGTCTCTGTTCGCCCTACCATAGAAGTCTAATAGTGCATTTCACTCGCCATTTCATGCGCTTTGAGATGCCGCTTAGCCCAATACGCTATCTGAAATAGGAGCGACGTAAGTTGAACAAATGTGATAGAATTACGCTGAATTCTTCTATTAACCATAATGTAAAATGATCTGCTCGGGTCACTGTTCGCCCTAGCCTAGAAGTTTAATAGTTCATTTTATTCGCCATTTCATGCGCTTTGAGATGCCGCTTAGCCCAATACGCTATCTGAAATTGGAACGACGTAAATTGAACAAATGTGATAGAATTTCGCTGAATTCTTAAATTAACCATAATATAAAATGATCTAATCGTGTCTCTGATTGCCCTATCATAGAAGTTTAATAGTGCATTTTACTCGCCATTCCGCGCCCTTTAAGATGCCGCCTAGCCCAGTACGCTATCTGAAATAGGAGCGACGTAACTTGAACAAATGTGATAGAATCACGCTGCATTCTTATATTAACCGTAATATAAAATGATCTAATCGGGTCTCTGTTTGCCTTATCCTAGAAGTATAATAGTGCATTATACTCGCCATTTCATGCGCTTTTAGATGCCGCTTAGCCCAGGACGCTACCTGAAATAGGAACGACGTAAATTGAACAAATGTGAGAGAATTTTGCTGAATTCTTAAATTAACCATAATATAAAATGATCTAATCGGGTCCCTGTTTGCCCTACCCTAGAAGTTTAATAGTGCATTTCACTCGTCATTTCATGCGCTTTAAGATGCCGCGTAGCGCAGTACGCTATCTGAAATAGGAGCGACCTAAATTGAACGTATGTGATAGAATTTCGCTGAATTCTTAAATCAACTATAATATAAAATGATCTAATCGCGTCACTGATTGCCCTACGCTAGAAGTTTAATAGTGCATTTTAGTCGCCATTTCATGCGCCTTAAGATGCCGCATAGCACAATACGCTATCTGAAATAGGAGCGACGTAAATTGAACAAATGTGATAGGATTTCCATGAATTCTTATATTAACCTCAATATAAAATGATCTAATCGGGTCTCTGTTCGCCCTACCATAGAAGTCTTATAGTGCATTTCACTCGCCATTTCATGCGCTTTGAGATGCCGCTTAGCCCAATACGCTACCTGAAATAGGAGCGACCTAAATTGAACGAATGTGATAGAATTTCGCTCAATTCTTAAATTAACCATAATATAAAATGATCTAATCGGGTCTCTGTTTGCCCTACCCTAGGAGTTTAATAGTGCATTTTACTCGCCATTTCATGCGCTTTGAGATGCCGCTTAGCCCAATACGCTATCTGAAATATGAGCGACACGATTTGAACAAATGTGATAGAATTTCCCTGAAATCTTGTATTAAACAAAATATAAAATGATCAAATCGCGTCTCTGATTGCCCTATCATACAAGTTTAATAGTGCATTTTACTCGCCATTACGAGCGCTTTAAGATGACGCATAGCCCAATACGCTATCTGAAATAGGAGCGACGTAAATTGAACAAATGTGATAGAATTTCACTGAATTCTTATATTAACCAAAATATAAAATGATCTAATCGGGTCTCTGATTGCCCTATCATAGAAGATTAATAGTGCATTTTACTCGCCACTCCACGCGCTTTAGGATGCCGCCTAGCCCAGTACGCTATCTGAAATAGGAGCGACGTAAATCCAACAAATGTGATAGAATCTTGCTGAATTCTTAAATTAACCATAATATAAAATGATCTAATCGGGTCTCTGTTTGCCCTACCCTAGAAGTTTAATAGTGCATTTTACTCGCCATTTCATGCGCTTTGAGATGCCGGTTAGCCCAATACGCTAACTGAAATAGGAGCGACGTAAATAGAACAAATGTGATAGAATTTTGCTGAATTCTTAAAATAACCATAATATAAAATGATCTAATCGGGTATCTGTTTGCCTTATCCTAGAAGTTTAATAGTGCATTATACTCGCCATTTCATGTGCTTTGAGGTACCGGCCAGCCCAGTACGCTATCTGAAATAGGAGCGACGTAATTTGAAGAAATGTGATAGAATTACGCTGAATTCTTATATTAACCAAAATATAAAATGATCTAATCGGGTCTCTGATTGCCCTATCATAGAAGACTAATAGTGCATTTTACTCGCCACTCCACGCGCTTTAGGATGCCGCCTAGCCCAGTACGCTATCTGAAATAGGAGCGACGTAAATCCTACAAATGTGATAGAATCTTGCTGAATTCTTAAATTAACCATAATATAAAATGATCTAATCGGGTCTCTGTTTGCCCTACCCTAGAAGTTTAATAGTGCATTTTACTCGCCATTTCATGCGCTTTGAGGTACCGGCCAGCCCAGTACGCTATCTGAAATAGGAGCGACGTAATTTGAAGAAATGTGATAGAATTACGCTGAATTCTTATATTAACCGTAATATAAAATGATCTAATCGGGTCTCTGTTTGCCCTACCCTAGAAGTTTAATAGTCCATTTTATTCGCCATTTCATGCGCTTTGAGATGCCGGTTAGCCCAATACGCTAACTGAAATAGGAGCGACGTAAATAGAACAAATGTGATAGAATTTTGCTGAATTCTTAAAATAACCATAATATAAAATGATCTAATCGGGTATCTGTTTGCCTTATCCTAGAAGTTTAATAGTGCATTATACTCGCCATTTCATGCGCTTCGAGATGCCGCTTAGCTGAATACGCTATCTGAAATAGGAGCGACGAAAGTTGAACAAATGTGATAGAATTTCGCTGAATTATTTTATTAACCAGAATGTAAAATGATCTAATCTGGTCTCTGTTCGCCCTACCATAGGAGTCTTATAGTGCATTTCACTCGCCATTTCATACGCTTTGAGATGCCGCTTAGCCCAATACGCTATCTGAAATAGGAGCGACCTAAATTGTACGAATGTGATAGAATTTTGCTGATTTCTTAAATTAACCATAATATAAAATGATCTAATCGGGTCTCTGCTTGCCCTACCCTAGAAGTTTAATAGTGCATTTTACTCGTCATTTCATGCGCTTTGAGGTGCCGCTTTGCCCGATACGCTATCTGAAATAGGAGCGATGTAAATTGAACAAATGTGATAGAATTTCACTGAATTCTTATATTAACCAAAATATAAAATGATCTAATCGGGTCTCTGATTGCCCTATCATAGAAGATTAATAGTGCATTTTACTCGCCACTCCACGCGCTTTAGGATGCCGCCTAGCCCAGTACGCTATCTGAAATAGGAGCGACGTAAATCCAACAAATGTGATAGAATCTTGCTGAATTCTTAAATTAACCATAATATAAAATGATCTAATCGGGTCTCTGTTTGCCCTACCCTAGAAGTTTAATAGTGCATTTTACTCGCCATTTCATGCGCTTTGAGGTACCGTCCAGCCAAGTACGCTATCTGAAATAGGAGCGACGTAATTTGAAGAAATGTGATAGAATTACGCTGAATTCTTATATTAACCGTAATATAAAATGATCTAATCGGGTCTCTGCTTGCCCTACCCTAGAAGTTTAATAGTGCATTTTACTCGTCATTTCATGCGCTTTGAGATGCCGCTTTGCCCAATACGCTATCTGAAATAGGAGCGACGTAAATTGAACAAATGTGATAGAATTTCACTGAATTCTTATATTAACCAAAATATAAAATGATCTAATCGGGTCTCTGATTGCCCTAGCATAGAAGTTTAATAGTGCATTTTACTCGCCATTCCGAGCGCGTTAAGATGCCGCATAACCCAATACGCTATCTGAAATATGAGCGACGTAAATTGAACAAATGTGATAGAATTTCGCTGAATTCTTATATTAACAAAAATATAAAATGATCTAATCGGGTCTCTGTTTGCCTTATCCTAGAAGTTTAGTATTGCATTTTACTCGCCATTTCATGCGCTTTGAGATGCCGCTTAGCCCAATACGCTATCTGAAATAGGAGCGACGTAAATTGAACAAATGTGATAGAATTTCGCTGAATTCTTAAATTAACTATAATATAAAACGATCTAATCGGGTCTCTTTGCCCTGTCATAGAAGATTAATAGTGCATTTTACTCGCCACTCCACGCGCTTTAGGATGCCGCCTAGCCCAGTACGCTATCCGAAATAGGAGCGACGTAAACTGAACAAATGTGATAGAATTTTGCTGAATTCTTAAATTAACCATAATATAAAATGATCTAATCGGGACTCTGATTGCCTTATCCTAGAAGTTTAGTATTGCATTTTACTCGCCATTTCATGCGCTTTGAGATGCCGCTTAGCTCAATACGCTATCTGAAATAGGAGCGACGTAAATTGAACAAATGTGATAGAATTTCGCTGAATTCTTATATTAACAAAAATATAAAATGATCTAATCGGGTCTCTGTTTGCCTTATCCTAGAAGTTTAATAGTGCATTTTATTCGCCATTGCATGCGCTTTGAGATGCCGCTTAGCCGAATACGCTATCTGAAATAGGAGCGACGTAAATTGAACAAATGTGATAGAATTTCCCTGAAATCTTATATTAACTGTAATATAAAACGACCTAATCGGGTATCTGTTTGCCTTATCCTAGAAGTTTAATAGTGCATTATACTCGCCATTTCATGCGCTTCGAGATGCCGCTTAGCTCAATACGCTATCTGAAATAGGAGCGACGAAAGTTGAACAAATGTGATAGAATTTTGCTGAATTCTTAAATTAACCATAATATAAAATGATCTAATCGGGTCTCTGCTTGCCCTACCCTAGAAGTTTAATAGTGCATGTAACTCGTCATTTCATGCGCTTTGAGATGACGCTTAACCCAATACGCTATCTGAAATAGGAGCGACGTAAGTTGAACAAATGTGACAGAATTACGCTGCATTCTTATATTCACATTAATGTGAAATGATCTCTTCGGGTCTCTGTTCGCCCTACCCTAGAAGTATAATAGTGCATTTCACTCGTCATTTCATGCGCTTTGAGATGCCGCCTAGCCCAATACGCTATCTGAAATAGGAGCGACGTAAATTGAACAAATGTGATAGAATTTCGATGAATTCTTATATTAACCAAAGTATAAAATGATCTAGTCTGGTCTCTGATTGCCCTATCATAGAAGGTTAATAGTGCATTTTACTCGCCATTCCACACGCTTTGAGATGCCGCTTAGCCCAATACGCTATCTGAAATAGGAGCGACGTAAATTGAACAAATGTGATAGAATCACGCTGCATTCTTATATTAACCGTAATATAAAATGATCTAATCGGGTCTCTGTTTGCCCTACCCTAGAACTTTAATAGTGCATTTTACTCGTCATTTCATGCGCTTTGAGATGCCGCTTAGCCTAATACGCTATCTGAAATTGGAGCGATATAAGTTGAACAAATGTGATAGAATTTCGCTGAATTCTTTTATTACCAATAATGTAAAACGATCTAATCGGATCTCTGTCCGCCCGAGTCTAGAACTTTAGTAGTGCATTTTATTCGCCAGTTCGTACGCTTTGAGATGCCGCTTTGCCCAATACGCTATCTGAAATAGGAGCGATGTAAATTGAACAAATGTGATAGAATTTCACTGAATTCTTATATTAACCAAAATATAAAATGATCTAATCGGGTCTCTGATTGCCTTAGCATAGAAGTTTAATAGTGCATTTTACTCGCCATTGCGAGCGCGTTAAGATGCCGCATAGCCCAATACGCTATCTGAAATAGGAACGACGTAAATTGAACAAATGTGATAGAATTTCGCTGAATTCTTAAATCAACAATAATATAAAATGATCTAATCGGGTCACTGATTGCCCTACCCTAGAAGTTTAATAGTGCATTTTACTTGTCATTTCATGCGCTTTGAGATGCCGCTTAGCACAATACGCTATCTGAAATAGGAACGACGTAAATTGAACAAATGTGATAGAATTTTGCTGAATTCTTAAATTAACCATAATATAAAATGATCTAATCGGGACTCTGATTGCCTTATCCTAGAAGTTTAGTATTGCATTTTACTCGCCATTTCATGCGCTTTGAGATGCCGCTTAGCTCAATACGCTATCTGAAATAGGAGCGACGTAAATTGAACAAATGTGATAGAATTTCCCTGAAAGCTTATATTAAACAAAATATAAAATGATCTAATCGGGTCTCTGATTGCCCTATCATAGAAGATTAGTAGTGCATTTTACTCGCCATTCCACGCGCTTTAAGATGCCGCCTAGCCCAGTACGCTATCTGAAATAGGAGCGACGTAACTTGAACAAATGTGATAGAATTACGCTGCATTCTTATATTAACCGTAATATAAAATGATCTAATCGGGTATCTGTTTGCCTTATCCTAGAAGTTTAATAGTGCATTATACTCGCCATTTCATGCGCTTCGAGATGCCGCTTAGCTCAATACGCTATCTGAAATAGGAGCGACGAAAGTGGAACTAATGTGATAGAATTTTGCTGAATTCTTAAATTAACCATAATATAAAATGATCTAATCGGGTCTCTGCTTGCCCTACCCTAGAAGTTTAATAGTGCATTTTACTCGTCATTTCATACGCTTTGAATGCCGCTTTGCCCAATGCGCTATCTGAAATAGGAGCGACGTAAATTGAACAAATGTGATAGAATTTCACTGAATTCTTATATTAACCAAAATATAAAAGGATCTAATCGGGTCTCTGATTGCCCTAGCATAGAAGTTTAATAGTGCATTTTACTCGCCATTCCGAGCGCGTTAAGATGCCGCATAGCCCAATACGCTATCTGAAATAGGGGCGACGTAAATTGAACAAATGTGATAGAATTTCGCTGAATTCTTAAATTAACCATAATATAAAATGATCTAATCTAGTCTCTGATTGCCCTATCATAGAAGGTTAATAGTGCATTTTACTCGCCATTCCACGCGCTTTAAGATGCCGCCTAGCCCAGTACGCTGTCTGAAATAGAAGCGACGCAAATTGAACAAGTGTGATAGAATCTCGCTGAATACTTATATTAACCTTAATGTAAAATGATCTAATCGGGTCTCTGTTCGCCCTACCCTAGAAGTTTAATAGTGCATGTAACTCGTCATTTCATGCGCTTTGAGATGACGCTTAACCCAATACGCTATCTGAAATAGGAGCGACGTAAGTTGAACAAATGTGACAGAATTACGCTGAATTCTTTTATTAACCATAATGTAAAATGATCTGATCGGGTCTCTGTTCGCCCTAGCCTAGAAGTTTAATAGTGAATTTTGTTCGCCATTTCATGCGCTTTGAGATGCCGCATAGCCTAATACGCTATCTGAAATAGGAGCGACGTAAATTGAACAAATGTGATAGAATTTCCGTGAATTCTTATATTAACCTTAATGTAAAATGATCTAATCGGGTCTCTGTTCGCCCTACCATAGAAGTCTAATAGTGCATTTCACTCGCCATTTCATGCGCTTTGAGATGCCTCTTAGCCCAATACGCTATCTGAAATAGGAGCGACGTCAGTTGAACAAATGTGATAGAATTTCGCTGAATTCTTTTATTAACCATAATGTAAAATGATCTGATCTGGTCTCTGTTCGCCCTAGCCTAGAAGTTTAATAGTGCATTTTATTCGCCATTTCATGCGCTTTGAGATGCCGCTTAGCCGAATACGCCATCTGAAATAGGAGCGACGTAAATTGAACAAATGTGATAGAATTTCCCTGAAATCTTATATTAATCAAAATATAAAATGATCTAATCGGGTCTCTGATTGCCGTATCATAAAAGATTAGTAGTGCATTTCACTCGCCATTTCATGCGCTTTGAGATCCCGCTTAGCCCAATACGCCATCTGAAATAGGAGCGACGTAAATAGAACAAATGTGATAGAATTTCCCTGAAATCTTATATTAATCAAAATATAAAATGATCAAATCGGGTCTCTGATTGCCCTATCATAGAAGATTAGTAGTGCATTTTACTCGCCATTCCACGCGCTTTAAGATGCCGCCTAGCCCAGTACGCTATCTGAAATAGGAGCGATGTAACTTGAACAAAAGTGATAGAATTACGCTGAATTCTTATATTAACCGTAATATAAAACGACCTAATCGGGTCTCTGTTTGCCTTATCCTAGAAGTTTAATAGCGCATTTTACTCGCCATTTCATGCGCTTTGAGAGGCCGCTTAGCCCAATACGCTATCTGGAATAGGAGCGACGTAAATTGAACAAATGTGATAGAATTTCCGTGAATTCTTATATTAACCTTAATGTAAAATGATCCAATCGGGTCTCTGTTCGCCCTACCATAGAAGTCTAATAGTGCATTTCACTCGCCATTTCATGCGCTTTGAGATGCCGCTTAGCCCAATACGCTATCTGAAATAGGAGCGACGTAAGTTGAACAAATGTGATAGAATTACGCTGAATTCTTCTATTAACCATAATGTAAAATGATCTGCTCGGGTCACTGTTCGCCCTAGCCTAGAAGTTTAATAGTTCATTTTATTCGCCATTTCATGCGCTTTGAGATGCCGCTTAGCCCAATACGCTATCTGAAATTGGAACGACGTAAATTGAACAAATGTGATAGAATTTCGCTGAATTCTTAAATTAACCATAATATAAAATGATCTAATCGTGTCTCTGATTGCCCTATCATAGAAGTTTAATAGTGCATTTTACTCGCCATTCCGCGCCCTTCAAGATGCCGCCTAGCCCAGTACGCTATCTGAAATAGGAGCGACGTAACTTGAACAAATGTGATAGAATCACGCTGCATTCTTATATTAACCGTAATATAAAATGATCTAATCGGGTCTCTGTTTGCCTTATCCTAGAAGTATAATAGTGCATTATACTCGCCATTTCATGCGCTTTTAGATGCCGCTTAGCCCAGGACGCTACCTGAAATAGGAACGACGTAAATTGAACAAATGTGAGAGAATTTTGCTGAATTCTTAAATTAACCATAATATAAAATGATCTAATCGGGTCCCTGTTTGCCCTACCCTAGAAGTTTAATAGTGCATTTCACTCGTCATTTCATGCGCTTTAAGATGCCGCGTAGCGCAGTACGCTATCTGAAATAGGAGCGACCTAAATTGAACGTATGTGATAGAATTTCGCTGAATTCTTAAATTAACTATAATATAAAATGATCTAATCGCGTCACTGATTGCCCTACGCTAGAAGTTTAATAGTGCATTTTAGTCGCCATTTCATGCGCCTTAAGATGCCGCATAGCACAATACGCTATCTGAAATAGTAGCGACGTAAATTGAACAAATGTGATAGGATTTCCATGAATTCTTATATTAACCTCAATATAAAATGATCTAATCGGGTCTCTGTTCGCCCTACCATAGAAGTCTTATAGTGCATTTCACTCGCCATTTCATGCGCTTTGAGATGCCGCTTAGCCCAATACGCTACCTGAAATAGGAGCGACCTAAATTGAACGAATGTGATAGAATTTCGCTCAATTCTTAAATTAACCATAATATAAAATGATCTAATCGGGTCTCAGTTTGCCCTACCCTAGGAGTTTAATAGTGCATTTTACTCGCCATTTCATGCGCTTTGAGATGCCGCTTAGCCCAATACGCTATCTGAAATATGAGCGACACGATTTGAACAAATGTGATAGAATTTCCCTGAAATCTTGTATTAAACAAAATATAAAATGATCAAATCGCGTCTCTGATTGCGCTATCATACAAGTTTAATAGTGCATTTTACTCGCCATTACGAGCGCTTTAAGATGACGCATAGCCCAATACGCTATCTGAAATAGGAGCGACGTAAATTGAACAAATGTGATAGAATTTCACTGAATTCTTATATTAACCAAAATATAAAATGATCTAATCGGGTCTCTGATTGCCCTATCATAGAAGATTAATAGTGCATTTTACTCGCCACTCCCCGCGCTTTAGGATGCCGCCTAGCCCAGTACGCTATCTGAAATAGGAGCGACGTAAATCCAACAAATGTGATAGAATCTTGCTGAATTCTTAAATTAACCATAATATAAAATGATCTAATCGGGTCTCTGTTTGCCCTACCCTAGAAGTTTAATAGTGCATTTTACTCGCCATTTCATGCGCTTTGAGGTACCGGCCAGCCCAGTACGCTATCTGAAATAGGAACGACGTAAATTGAACAAATGTGATAGAATTTCGCTGAATTCTTAAATTAACCATAATATAAAATGATCTAATCGGGTCCCTGTTTGCCCTACCCTAGAAGTGAATAGTGCATTTCACTCGTCATTTCATGCGCTTTGAGATGCCGCTTAGCCCAATACGCTATCTGAAATAGGAGCGACGTAAATTGAACAAATGTGATAGAATTTCCCTGAAAGCTTATATTAAACAAAATATAAAATGATCTAATCGGGTCTCTGATTGCCCTATCATAGAAGATTAGTAGTGCATTTTACTCGCCATTCCACGCGCTTTAAGATGCCGCCTAGCCCAGTACGCTATCTGAAATAGGAGCGACGTAACTTGAACAAATGTGATAGAATCACGCTGCATTCTTATATTAACCGTAATATAAAATGATCTAATCGGGTCTCTGTTTGCCTTATCCTAGAAGTATAATAGTGCATTATACTCGCCATTT
Source organism: Macropis europaea (assembly GCA_916610135.2). Lineage (NCBI taxonomy): Eukaryota > Metazoa > Arthropoda > Insecta > Hymenoptera > Melittidae > Macropis > Macropis europaea. The sequence goes on from CAKAJE020001853.1 coordinate 49,565, forward strand.
CATGCGCTTTTAGATGCCGCTTAGCCCAGGACGCTACCTGAAATAGGAACGACGTAAATTGAACAAATGTGAGAGAATTTTGCTGAATTCTTAAATTAACCATAATATAAAATGATCTAATCGGGTCCCTGTTTGCCCTACCCTAGTAGTTTAATAGTGCATTTCACTCGTCATTTCATGCGCTTTAAGATGCCGCGTAGCGCAGTACGCTATCTGAAATAGGAGCGACCTAAATTGAACGTATGTGATAGAATTTCGCTGAATTCTTAAATTAACTATAATATAAAATGATCTAATCGCGTCACTGATTGCCCTACGCTAGAAGTTTAATAGTGCATTTTAGTCGCCATTTCATGCGCCTTAAGATGCCGCATAGCACAATACGCTATCTGAAATAGGAGCGACGTAAATTGAACAAATGTGATAGGATTTCCATGAATTCTTATATTAACCTCAATATAAAATGATCTAATCGGGTCTCTGTTCGCCCTACCATAGAAGTCTTATAGTGCATTTCACTCGCCATTTCATGCGCTTTGAGATGCCGCTTAGCCCAATACGCTACCTGAAATAGGAGCGACCTAAATTGAACGAATGTGATAGAATTTCGCTCAATTCTTAAATTAACCATAATATAAAATGATCTAATCGGGTCTCTGTTTGCCCTACCCTAGGAGTTTAATAGTGCATTTTACTCGCCATTTCATGCGCTTTGAGATGCCGCTTAGCCCAATACGCTATCTGAAATATGAGCGACACGATTTGAACAAATGTGATAGAATTTCCCTGAAATCTTGTATTAAACAAAATATAAAATGATCAAATCGCGTATCTGATTGCCCTATCATACAAGTTTAATAGTGCATTTTACTCGCCATTACGAGCGCTTTAAGATGACGCATAGCCCAATACGCTATCTGAAATAGGAGCGACGTAAATTTAACAAATGTGATAGAATTTCACTGAATTCTTATATTAACCAAAATATAAAATGATCTAATCGGGTCTCTGATTGCCCTATCATAGAAGATTAATAGTGCATTTTACTCGCCACTCCACGCGCTTTAGGATGCCGCCTAGCCCAGTACGCTATCTGAAATAGGAGCGACGTAAATCCAACAAATGTGATAGAATCTTGCTGAATTCTTAAATTAACCATAATATAAAATGATCTAATCGGGTCTCTGTTTGCCCTACCCTAGAAGTTTAATAGTGCATTTTACTCGCCATTTCATGCGCTTTGAGGTACCGGCCAGCCAAGTACGCTATCTGAAATAGGAGCGACGTAATTTGAAGAAATGTGATAGAATTACGCTGAATTCTTATATTAACCGTAATATAAAATGATCTAATCGGGTCTCTGCTTGCCCTACCCTAGAAGTTTAATAGTGCATTTTACTCGTCATTTCATGCGCTTTGAGATGCCGCTTTGCCCAATACGCTATCTGAAATAGGAGCGACGTAAATTGAACAAATGTGATAGAATTTCACTGAATTCTTATATTAACCAAAATATAAAATGATCTAATCGGGTCTCTGATTGCCCTAGCATAGAAGTTTAATAGTGCATTTTACTCGCCATTCCGAGCGCGTTAAGATGCCGCATAACCCAATACGCTATCTGAAATATGAGCGACGTAAATTGAACAAATGTGATAGAATTTCGCAGTATTCTTATATTAACAAAAATATAAAATGATCTAATCGGGTCTCTGTTTGCCTTATCCTAGAAGTTTAGTATTGCATTTTACTCGCCATTTCATGCGCTTTGAGATGCCGCTTAGCACAATACGCTATCTGAAATAGGAGCGACGTAAATTGAACAAATGTGATAGAATTTCGCTGAATTCTTAAATTAACTATAATATAAAATGATCTAATCGGGTCACTGATTGCCCTATCATAGAAGTTTAATAGTGCGTTTTACTTGCCATTTCATGCGCTTTGAGATGCCGCTTAGCACAATACGCTATCTGAAATATGAGCGACGTAAATTGAACAAATGTGATAGAATTTCGCTGAATTCTTATATTAACAAAAATATAAAATGATCTAATCGGGTCTCTGTTTGCCTTATCCTAGAAGTTTAGTATTGCATTTTACTCGCCATTTCATGCGCTTTGAGATGCCGCTTAGCCCAATACGCTATCTGAAATAGGAGCGACGTAAATTGAACAAATGTGATAGAATTTCGCTGAATTCTTAAATTAACTATAATATAAAACGATCTAATCGGGTCTCTTTGCCCTGTCATAGAAGATTAATAGTGCATTTTACTCGCCACTCCACGCGCTTTAGGATGCCGCCTAGCCCAGTACGCTATCCGAAATAGGAGCGACGTAAACTGAACAAATGTGATAGAATTTTGCTGAATTCTTAAATTAACCATAATATAAAATGATCTAATCGGGACTCTGATTGCCTTATCCTAGAAGTTTAGTATTGCATTTTACTCGCCATTTCATGCGCTTTGAGATGCCGCTTAGCTCAATACGCTATCTGAAATAGGAGCGACGTAAATTGAACAAATGTGATAGAATTTCGCTGAATTCTTATATTAACAAAAATATAAAATGATCTAATCGGGTCTCTGTTTGCCTTATCCTAGAAGTTTAATAGTGCATTTTATTCGCCATTGCATGCGCTTTGAGATGCCGCTTAGCCGAATACGCTATCTGAAATAGGAGCGACGTAAATTAAACAAATGTGATAGAATTTCCCTGAAATCTTATATTAACTGTAATATAAAACGACCTAATCGGGTATCTGTTTGCCTTATCCTAGAAGTTTAATAGTGCATTATACTCGCCATTTCATGCGCTTCGAGATGCCGCTTAGCTCAATACGCTATCTGAAATAGGAGCGACGAAAGTTGAACAAATGTGATAGAATTTTGCTGAATTCTTAAATTAACCATAATATAAAATGATCTAATCGGGTCTCTGCTTGCCCTACCCTAGAAGTTTAATAGTGCATGTAACTCGTCATTTCATGCGCTTTGAGATGACGCTTAACCCAATACGCTATCTGAAATAGGAGCGACGTAAGTTGAACAAATGTGACAGAATTACGCTGCATTCTTATATTCACATTAATGTGAAATGATCTCTTCGGGTCTCTGTTCGCCCTACCCTAGAAGTATAATAGTGCATTTCACTCGTCATTTCATGCGCTTTGAGATGCCGCCTAGCCCAATACGCTATCTGAAATAGGAGCGACGTAAATTGAACAAATGTGATAGAATTTCGATGAATTCTTATATTAACCAACGTATAAAATGATCTAGTCTGGTCTCTGATTGCCCTATCATAGAAGGTTAATAGTGCATTTTACTCGCCATTCCACACGCTTTGAGATGCCGCTTAGCCCAATACGCTATCTGAAATAGGAGCGACGTAAATTGAACAAATGTGATAGAATCACGCTGCATTCTTATATTAACCGTAATATAAAATGATCTAATCGGGTCTCTGTTTGCCCTACCCTAGAACTTTAATAGTGCATTTTACTCGTCATTTCATGCGCTTTGAGATGCCGCTTAGCCTAATACGCTATCTGAAATTGGAGCGATATAAGTTGAACAAATGTGATAGAATTTCGCTGAATTCTTTTATTACCAATAATGTAAAACGATCTAATCGGATCTCTGTCCGCCCGAGTCTAGAACTTTAATAGTGCATTTTATTCGCCAGTTCGTACGCTTTGAGATGCCGCTTTGCCCAATACGCTATCTGAAATAGGAGCGATGTAAATTGAACAAATGTGATAGAATTTCACTGAATTCTTATATTAACCAAAATATAAAATGATCTAATCGGGTCTCTGATTGCCTTAGCATAGAAGTTTAATAGTGCATTTTACTCGCCATTGCGAGCGCGTTAAGATGCCGCATAGCCCAATACGCTATCTGAAATAGGAACGACGTAAATTGAACAAATGTGATAGAATTTCGCTGAATTCTTAAATCAACTATAATATAAAATGATCTAATCGGGTCACTGATTGCCCTACCCTAGAAGTTTAATAGTGCATTTTACTTGCCATTTCATGCGCTTTGAGATGCCGCTTAGCACAATACGCTATCTGAAATAGGAACGACGTAAATTGAACAAATGTGATAGAATTTCGCTGAATTCTTAAATTAACCATAATATAAAATGATCTAATCGGGTCCCTGTTTGCCCTACCCTAGAAGTGAATAGTGCATTTCACTCGTCATTTCATGCGCTTTGAGATGCCGCTTAGCCCAATACGCTATCTGAAATAGGAGCGACGTCAGTTGAACAAATGTGATAGAATTTCGCTGAATTCTTTTATTAACCATAATGTAAAATGATCTAATCGGCTCTCTGTTCGCCCTAGCCTAGAAGTTTAATAGTGCATTTCACTCGTCATTTCATGCGCTTTCAGTTGCCGCTTAGCCCAATACGCTATCTGAAATAGGAGCGACGTAAATTGAACAAATGTGATAGAATTTCCCTGAAAGCTTATATTAAACAAAATATAAAATGATCTAATCGGGTCTCTGATTGCCCTATCATAGAAGATTAGTAGTGCATTTTACTCGCCATTCCACGCGCTTTAAGATGCCGCCTAGCCCAGTACGCTATCTGAAATAGGAGCGACGTAACTTGAACAAATGTGATAGAATTACGCTGCATTCTTATATTAACCGTAATATAAAATGATCTAATCGGGTATCTGTTTGCCTTATCCTAGAAGTTTAATAGTGCATTATACTCGCCATTTCATGCGCTTCGAGATGCCGCTTAGCTCAATACGCTATCTGAAATAGGAGCGACGAAAGTGGAACTAATGTGATAGAATTTTGCTGAATTCTTAAATTAACCATAATATAAAATGATCTAATCGGGTCCCTGTTTGCCCTACCCTAGAAGTGAATAGTGCATTTCACTCGTCATTTCATGCGCTTTGAGATGCCGCTTAGCCCAATACGCTATCTGAAATAGGAGCGACGTAAATTGAACAAATGTGATAGAATCACGCTGCATTCTTATATTAACCGTAATATAAAATGATCTAATCGGGTCTCTGTTTGCCCTACCCTAGAACTTTAATAGTGCATTTTACTCGTCATTTCATGCGCTTTGAGATGCCGCTTAGCCTAATACGCTATCTGAAATTGGAGCGATATAAGTTGAACAAATGTGATAGAATTTCGCTGAATTCTTTTATTACCAATAATGTAAAACGATCTAATCGGATCTCTGTCCGCCCGAGTCTAGAACTTTAATAGTGCATTTTATTCGCCAGTTCGTACGCTTTGAGATGCCGCTTTGCCCAATACGCTATCTGAAATAGGAGCGATGTAAATTGAACAAATGTGATAGAATTTCACTGAATTCTTATATTAACCAAAATATAAAATGATCTAATCGGGTCTCTGATTGCCTTAGCATAGAAGTTTAATAGTGCATTTTACTCGCCATTCCGAGCGCGTTCTGATGCCGCATAGCCCAATACGCTATCTGAAATAGGAGCGACGTAAATTGAACAAATGTGCTAGAATTTCGCTGAATTCTTAAATTAACTATAATATAAAATGATCTAATCGGGTCACTGATTGCCCTACCCTAGAAGTTTAATAGTGCATTTTACTTGCCATTTCATGTGCTTTGAGATGCCGCTTAGCACAATACGCTATCTGAAATAGGAACGACGTAAATTGAACAAATGTGATAGAATTTCGCTGAATTCTTAAATTAACCATAATATAAAATGATCTAATCGGGTCCCTGTTTGCCCTACCCTAGAAGTTTAACAGTGCATTTTACTCGCCATTCCACGCGCTTTAAGATGCCGCCTAGCCCAGTACGCTAACTGCAATAGGAACGACGTAAATTGAAGAAATGTGATAGGATTTTGCAGAATTCTTAAATTAACCATAATATAAAATTATCTAATCGGGTCTCTGGTTGCCCTACCCTAGAAATTTAACAGTGCATTTTACTCGCACATTTCATGCGCTTTGAGATGCCGCTTAACCCAATACGCTATCTGAAATAGGAGCGACGTAAGTTGAACAAATGTGATAGAATTTCGCTTAATTCTTTTATTAACCATTATGTAAAATGATCTAATCGGGTCTCTGATTGCCCTATCATAGAAGTTTATTAGTGCATTTTACTGGCCATTCCACGCGCTTTAAGAAGCCGCCTAGCCCTGTAGGCTATCTGAAATAGAAGCGACGAAAGTTGAACAAATGTGATAGATTTACGCTGCATTCTTATATTAACCGTAATATAAAATGATCTAATCGGGTCTCTGGTTGCCTTATCCTAGAAGTTTAATAGTGCATTATACTCGCCATTCCACGCGCTTTAAGATGCCGCCTAGCCCAGTACGCTATCAGAAATAGGAACGACGTAAATTGAACAAATGTGATAGAATTTTGCTGAATTCTTAAATTAACCATAATATAAACTGATCCAATCGGGTCTCTGTTTGTCCTACCCTAGAAGTTTAACAGTGCATTTTACTCGCCATTCCACGCGCTTTGAGATGCCGCTTAGCCCAATGCGCTATCTGAAATAGGAGCGACGTAAGTTGAACAAATGTGATAGAATTTCGCTGAATTCTTTTATTAACCATAATGTAAAATGATCTAATCGGGTCTCTGCTCGCCCTAGCCTAGAAGTTTAATAGTGCATTTTATTCGCCATTGCATGCGCTTTGAGATGCCGCTTATCCGAATACGTTATCTGAAATAGGAGCGACGTAAATTGAACAAATGTGATAGAATTTCCCTGAAATCTTATATTAAACAAAATATAAAATGATTTAGTCGGGTCTCTGATCGCCCTATCATAAAAGGTTAATAGTGCGTTCTACTCGCCATTCCACGCGCTTTAAGATGCCGCCTAGCCCAATACGCTATCTGAAATAGGAGCGACGTAAATTGAACAAATGTGATAGAATTTCGCTGAATTATTAAATTAACCATAATATAAAATGATCTAATCGGGTCTCTGATTGCACTATCATAGAAGTTAAGTGGTGCATTTTACTCGCCATTCCACGCGCTTTAATATGCCGCCTAGCCCAGTACGCTATCTGAAATAGGAGCGACGTAAATTGAACAAGTGTGATAGGATTTCGCTTAATTCTTTTATTAACCATAATGTAAAATGACCTAATCGGGTCTCTGATTGCCCTATCATAGAAGATTAGTAGTGCATTTTACTCGCCATTCCACGCGCTTTAAGATGCCGCCTAGCCCTGTAGGCTATCTGAAATAGGAGCGACGAAAGTTGAACAAATGTGATAGAATTTCGCTGAATCCTTGTATTAACCAAAATATAAAATGATCTGATCGGGTCTCTGATTGCCCCATCATAGAAGTTTAATAGTGCATTTCACTCGCCATTCCACGCGCTTTAAGATGCCGCCTAGCCCAGTACGCTATCAGAAATAGGAACGACGTAAATTGAACAAATGTGATAGAATTTTGCTGAATTCTTAAATTAACCATAATATAAACTGATCCAATCGGGTCTCTGTTTGTCCTACCCTAGAAGTTTAACAGTGCATTTTACTCGCCATTCCACGCGCTTTAAGATGCCGCCTAGCCCAGTACGCTAACTGAAATAGGAACGCCGTAAATTGAAGAAATGTGATAGGACTTTGCAGAATTCTTAAATTAACCATAATATAAAATTATCTAATCGGGTCTCTGGTTGCCCTACCCTAGAAATTTAACAGTGCATTTTACTCGCCATTTCATGCGCTTTGAGATGCCGCTTAACCCAATACGCTATCTGAAATAGGAGCGACGTAAGTTGAACAAATGTGATAGAATTTCGCTTAATTCTTTTATTAACCATTATGTAAAATGATCTAATCGGGTCTCTGCTCGCCCTAGCCTAGAAGTTTAATAATGCATTTTATTCGCCATTGCATGCGCTTTGAGATGCCGCTTATCCGAATACGCTATCTGAAATAGGAGCGACGTAAATTGAACAAATGTGATAGAATTTCCCTGAAATCTTATATTAAACAAAATATAAAATGATTTAGTCGGGTCTCTGATCGCCCTATCATAAAGGGTTAATAGTGCATTCTACTCGCCATTCCACGCGCTTTAAGATGCCGCCTAGCCCAGTACGCTATCTGAAATAGGAGCGACGTAAATTGAACGAATGTGATAGAATTTCGCTCAATTCTTAAATTAACCATAATATAAAATGATCTAATCGGGTCTCTGTTTGCCCTATCCTAGAACTTTAATAGTGCATTTTACTCGTCATTTCATGCGCTTTGAGATGCCGCTTAGCCTAATACGCTATCTGAAATTGGAGCGATATAAGTTGAACAAATGTGATAGAATTTCGCTGAATTCTTTTATTAACCATAATGTAAAACGATCTAATCGGATCTCTGTCCGCCCGAGTCTAGAACTTTAATAGTGCATTTTTTTCACCATTTCATACGCTTTGAATGCCGCTTTGCCCAATACGCTATCTGAAATAGGAGCGACGTAAATTGAACAAATGTGATAGAATTTCACTGAATTCTTATATTAACCAAAATATAAAATGATCTAATCGGGTCTCTGATTGCCCTAGCATAGAAGTTTAATAGTGCATTTTACTCGCCATTCCGAGCGCGTTAAGATGCCGCATAGCCCAATACGCTATCTGAAATAGGGGCGACGTAAATTGAACAAATGTGATAGAATTTCGCTGAATTCTTAAATTAACTATAATATAAAATGATCTAATCGGGTCACTGATTGCCCTACCCTAGAAGTTTAATAGTGCATTTCACTCGTCATTTCATGCGGTTTGAGATGCCGCTTAGCCCAATACGCTATCTGAAATAGGAGCGACGTAAATTGAACAAATGTGATAGAATTTCACTGAATTCTTATATTAACCAAAGTATAAAATGATCTAATCTAGTCTCTGTTTGTCCTACCCTAGAAGTTTAACAGTGCATTTTACTCGCCATTCCACGCGCTTTGAGATGCCGCTTAGCCCAATGCGCTATCTGAAATAGGAGCGACGTAAGTTGAACAAATGTGATAGAATTTCGCTGAATTCTTTTATTAACCATAATGTAAAATGATCTAATCGGGTCTCTGCTCGCCCTAGCCTAGAAGTTTAATAGTGCATTTTATTCGCCATTGCATGCGCTTTGAGATGCCGCTTATCCGAATACGTTATCTGAAATAGGAGCGACGTAAATTGAACAAATGTGATAGAATTTCCCTGAAATCTTATATTAAACAAAATATAAAATGATTTAGTCGGGTCTCTGATCGCCCTATCATAAAAGGTTAATAGTGCGTTCTACTCGCCATTCCACGCGCTTTAAGATGCCGCCTAGCCCAATACGCCATCTGAAATAGGAGCGACGTAAATAGAACAAATGTGATAGAATTTCCCTGAAATCTTATATTAATCAAAATATAAAATGATCTAATCGGCTCTCTGATTGCCCTATCATAGAAGATTAGTAGTGCATTTTACTCGCCATTCCACGCGCTTTAAGATGCCGCCTAGCCCAGTACGCTATCTGAAATAGGAGCGACGTAACTTGAACAAATGTGATAGAATTACGCTGCATTCTTATATTAACCGTAATATAAAACGACCTAATCGGGTCTCTGTTTGCCTTACCCTAGAAGTTTAATAGCGCATTTTACCCGCCATTTCACGCGCTTTGAGAGGCCGCTTAGCCCAATACGCTATCTGGAATAGGAGCGACGTAAATTGAACAAATGTGATAGAATTTCCGTGAATTCTTATATTAACCTTAATGTAAAATGATCCAATCGGGTCTCTGTTCGCCCTACCATAGAAGTCTAATAGTGCATTTTACTCGCCATTTCATGCGCTTTGAGATGCCGCTTAGCCCAATACGCTATCTGAAATAGGAGCAACGAAAGTTGAACAAATGTGATAGAATTTCGCTGAATTATTTTATTAACCAGAATGTAAAATGATCTAATCGGGTCTCTGTTCGCCCTAGCCTAGAAGTTTAATAGTGCATTTCACTCGTCATTTCATGCGCTTTCAGTTGCCGCTTAGCCCAATACGCTATCTGAAATAGGAGCGACGTATATTGAACAAATGTGATAGAATTTCCCTGAAAGCTTATATTAAACAAAATATAAAATGATCTAATCGGGTCTCTGATTGCCCTATCATAGAAGATTAGTAGTGCATTTTACTCGCCATTCCACGCGCTTTAAGATGCCGCCTAGCCCAATACGCTATCTGAAATAGGAGCGACCTAAATTGAACGAATGTGATAGAATTTTGCTGAATTCTTAAATTAACCATAATATAAAATGATCTAATCGGGTCTCTGCTTGCCCTACCCTAGAACTTTAATAGTGCATTTTACTCGCCATTTCATGCGCTTTAAGATGCCGCCTAGCCCAGTACGCTATCTGAAATAGGAACGACGTGAATTGAACAAATGCGATAGAATTTTGCTGAATTCTTAAATTAACCATAATATAAACTGATCTAATCGGGTCTCTGTTTGCCCTACCCTAGAAGTTTAACAGTGCATTTTACTCGCCATTCCACGCGCTTTAAGATGCCGCCTAGCCCAGTACGCTAACTGAAATAGGAACGACGTAAATTGAAGAAATGTGATAGGATTTTGCAGAATTCTTAAATTAACCATAATATAAAATTATCTAATCGGGTCTCTGGTTGCCCTAGCCTAGAAATTTAACAGTGCATTTTACTCGCCATTTCATGCGCTTTGAGATGCCGCTTAACCCAATACGCTATCTGAAATAGGAGCGACGTAAGTTGAACAAATGTGATAGAATTTCGCTGAATTCTTTTATTAACCATAATGTAAAATGATCTAATCGGGTCTCTGATTGCCCTATCATAGAAGTTTAGTAGTGCATTTTACTGGCCATTCCACGCGCTTTAAGAAGCCGCCTAGCCCTGTAGGCTATCTGAAATAGAAGCGACGAAAGTTGAACAAATGTGATAGAATTACGCTGCATTCTTATATTAACCGTAATATAAAATGATCTAATCGGGTCTCTGTTTGCCTTATCCTAGAAGTTTAATAGTGCATTATACTCGCCATTTCATGCGCTTTGAGATGCCGCTTAGCCCAATGCGCTAACTGAAATAGGAGCGACGTAAGTTGAACAAATGTGATAGAATTTCGCTGAATTCTTTTATTAACCATAATGTAAAATGATCTAATCGGGTCTCTGCTCGCCCTAGCCTAGAAGTTTAATAGTGCATTTTATTCGCCATTGCATGCGCTTTGAGATGCCGCTTATCCGAATACGCTATCTGAAATAGGAGCGACGTAAATTGAACAAATGTGATAGAATTTCCCTGAAATCTTATATTAAACAAAATATAAAATGATTTAGTCGGGTCTCTGATCGCCCTATCATAAAAGGTTAATAGTGCATTTTACTCGCCATTCCGAGCGCGTTAAGATGCCGCCTAGCCCAATACGCTATCTGAAATAGGAGCGACGTAAATTGTACAAATGTGATAGAATTTCGCTGAATTCTTAAATTAACCATAATATAAAATGATCTAATCGGGTCTCTGATTGCCCTATCATAGAAGTTAAGTGGTGCATTTTACTCGCCATTCCACGCGCTTTAAGATGCCGCCTAGCCCCTGAAATAGGAGCGACGTAAATTGAACAAATGTGATAGAATTTCGCTTAATTCTTTTATTAACCATAATGTAAAAATGATCTAATCGGGTCTCTGATTGCCCTATCATAGAAGATTAGTAGTGCATTTTACTCGCCATTCCACGCGCTTTAAGATGCCGCCTAGCCCTGTAGGCTATCTGAAATAGGAGCGACGAAAGTTGAACAAATGTGATGGAATTTCGCTGAATCCTTCTATTAACCAAAATATAAAATGATCTGATCGGGTCTCTGATTGCCGTATCATAGAAGTTTAATAGTGCATTTCACTCGCCATTCCACGCGCTTTAAGATGCCGCCTAGCCCAGTACGCTATCAGAAATAGGAACGACGTAAATTGAACAAATGTGATAGAATTTTGCTGAATTCTTAAATTAACCATAATATAAACTGATCTAATCGGGTCTCTGTTTGTCCTACCCTAGAAGTTTAACAGTGCATTTTACTCGCCATTCCACGCGCTTTAAGATGCCGCCTAGCCCAGTACGCTAACTGAAATAGGAACGACGTAAATTGAAGAAATGTGATAGGATTTTGCAGAGTTCTTAAATTAACCACAATATAAAATTATCTAATCGGGTCTCTGGTTGCCCTACCCTAGAAATTTAACAGTGCATTTTACTCGGCATTTCATGCGCTTTGAGATGCCGCTTAGCCCAATACGCTATCTGAAATAGGAGCGACGTAAGTTGAACAAATGTGATAGAATTACGCTGCATTCTTATATTAACCGTAATATAAAATGATCTAATCGGGTCTCTGTTTGCCTTATCCTAGAAGTTTACTAGTGCATTATACTCGCCATTTCATGCGCTTTGAGATGCCGCTTAGCCAAATGCGCTATCTGCAATAGGAGCGACGTAAGTTGAACAAATGTGATAGAATTTCGCTGAATTCTTTTATTAACCATAATGTAAAATGATCTAATCGGGTCTCTGCTCGCCCTAGCCTAGAAGTTTAATAGTGTATTTTATTCGCCATTGCATGCGCTTTGAGATGCCGCTTAGCCGAATACGCTATCTGAAATAGGAGCGACGTAAATTGAACAAATGTGATAGAATTTCCCTGAAATCTTATATTAAACAAAATATAAAATGATTTAGTCGGGTCTCTGATCGCCCTATCATAAAAGGTTAATAGTGCATTCTACTCGCCATTCCACGCGCTTTAAGATGCCGCCTAGCCCAATACGCTATCTGAAATAGGAGCGACGTAAATTGATCAAATGTGATAGAATTACGCTGCATTCTTATATTAACCGTAATATAAAATGATCTAATCGGGTATCTGTTTGCCTTATCCTAGAAGTTTAATAGTGCATTATACTCGCCATTTCATGCGCTTCGAGATGCCGCTTAGCTCAATACGCTATCTGAAATAGGAGCGACGAAAGTTGAACAAATGTGATAGAATTTTGCTGAATTCTTAAATTAACCATAATATAAAATGATCTAATCGGGTCTCTGCTTGCCCTACCCTAGAAGTTTAATAGTGCATTTTACTCGTCATTTCATACGCTTTGAATGCCGCTTTGCCCAATACGCTATCTGAAATAGGAGCGACGTAAATTGAACAAATGTGATAGAATTTCACTGAATTCTTATATTAACCAAAATATAAAAGGATCTAATCGGGTCTCTGATTGCCCTAGCATAGAAGTTTAATAGTGCATTTTACTCGCCATTCCGAGCGCGTTAAGATGCCGCATAGCCCAATACGCTATCTGAAATAGGGGCGACGTAAATTGAACAAATGTGATAGAATTTCGCTGAATTCTTAAATTAACTATAATATAAAATGATCTAATCGGGTCACTGATTGCCCTACCCTAGAAGTTTAATAGTGCATTTTACTCGCCATTTCATGCGCTTTGAGATGCCGCTTAGCACAATACGCTATCTGAAATAGGAACGACGTAAATTGAACAAATGTGATAGAATTTGGCTGAATTCTAAAATTAACCATAATATAAAATGATCTAATCGGGTCCTTGTTTGCCCTACCCTAGAAGTTTAATAGTGCATTTCACTCGTCATTTCATGCGCTTTGAGATGCCGCTTAGCCCAATACGCTATCTGAAATAGGAGCGACGTAAATTGAACAAATGTGATAGAATCTCGCTGAATACTTATATTAACCTTAATGTAAAATGATCTAATCGGGTCTCTGTTCGCCCTACCCTAGAAGTTTAATAGTGAATTTTGTTCGCCATTTCATGCGCTTTGAGATGCCGCATAGCCTAATACGCTATCTGAAATAGGAGCGACGTAAATTGAACAAATGTGATAGAATTTCCGTGAATTCTTATATTAACCTTAATGTAAAATGATCTAATCGGGTCTCTGTTCGCCCTACCATAGAAGTCTAATAGTGCATTTCACTCGCCATTTCATGCGCTTTGAGATGCCGCTTAGCCCAATACGCTATCTGAAATAGGAGCGACGTCAGTTGAACAAATGTGATAGAATTTCGCTGAATTCTTTTATTAACCATAATGTAAAATGATCTGATCGGGTCTCTGTTCGCCCTAGCCTAGAAGTTTAATAGTGCATTTTATTCGCCATTTCATGCGCTTTGAGATGCCGCTTAGCCGAATACGCCATCTGAAATAGGAGCGACGTAAATTGAACAAATGTGATAGAATTTCCCTGAAATCCTATATTAATCAAAATATAAAATGATCTAATCGGGTCTCTGATTGCCGTATCGTAAAAGATTAGTAGTGCATTTCACTCGCCATTTCATGCGCTTTGAGATCCCGCTTAGCCCAATACGCCATCTGAAATAGGAGCGACGTAAATAGAGCAAATGTGATAGAATTTCCCTGTAATCTTATATTAATCAAAATATAAAATGATCTAATCGGGTCTCTGATTGCCCTATCATAGAAGATTAGTAGTGCATTTTACTCGCCATTCCACGCGCTTTAAGATGCCGCCTAGCCCAGTACGCTATCTGAAATAGGAGCGACGTAACTTGAACAAATGTGATAGAATTACGCTGAATTCTTATATTAACCGTAATATAAAACGACCTAATCGGGTCTCTGTTTGCCTTATCCTAGAAGTTTAATAGCGCATTTTACTCGCCATTTCATGCGCTTTGAGAGGCCGCTTAGCCCAATACGCTATCTGGAATAGGAGCGACGTAAATTGAACAAATGTGATAGAATTTCCGTGAATTATTATATTAACCTTAATGTAAAATGATCCAATCGGGTCTCTGTTCGCCCTACCATAGAAGTCTGATAGTGCATTTCACTCGCCATTTCATTCGCTTTGTGATGCCGCTTAGCCCAATACGCTATCTGAAATAGGAGCGACGGAAGTTGAACAAATGTGATAGAATTACGCTGAATACTTTTATTAACCATAATGTAAAATGATCTGCTCGGGTCACTGTTCGCCCTAGCCTAGAAGTTTAATAGTTCATTTTATTCGCCATTTCATGCGCTTTGAGATGCCGCTTAGCCCAATACGCTATCTGAAATATGAGCGACACGATTTGAACAAATGTGATAGAATTTCCCTGAAATCTTGTATTAAACAAAATATAAAATGATCTAATCGCGTCTCTGATTGCCCTATCATACAAGTTTAATAGTGCATTTTACTCGCCATTACAAGCGCTTTAAGATGCCGCATAGCCCAATACGCTATCTGAAATAGGAGCGACGTAAATTGAACAAATGTGATAGAATTTCGCTGAATTCTTATATTAACCAAAATATAAAATGATCTAATCGGGTCTCTGATTGCCCTATCATAGAAGATTAATAGTGCATTTTACTCGCCACTCCACGCGCTTTAGGATGCCGCCTAGCCCAGTACGCTATCTGAAATAGGAGCGACGTAAATCCAACGAATGTGATAGAATCTTGCTGAATTCTTAAATTAACCATAATATAAAATGATCTAATCGGGTCACTGTTTGCCCTACCCTAGAAGTTTAATAGTGCATTTTACTCGCCATTTCATGCGCTTTGAGATACCGGCCAGCCGAGTACGCTATCTGAAATAGGAGCGACGTAATTTGAAGAAATGTGATAGAATTACGCTGAATTCTTATATTAACCGTAATATAAAATGATCTAATCGGGTCTCTGTTTGCCCTACCCTAGAAGTTTAATAGTCCATTTTATTCGCCATTTCATGCGCTTTGAGATGCCGGTTAGCCCAATACGCTAACTGAAATAGGAGCGACGTAAATAGAACAAATGTGATAGAATTTTGCTGAATTCTTAAATTAACCATAATATAAAATGATCTAATCGGGTATCTGTTTGCCCTATCCTAGAACTTTAATAGTGCATTTTACTCGTCATTTCATGCGCTTTGAGATGCCGCTTAGCCTAATACGCTATCTGAAATTGGAGCGATATAAGTTGAACAAATGTGATAGAATTTCGCTGAATTCTTTTATTAACCATAATGTAAAACGATCTAATCGGATCTCTGTCCGCCCGAGTCTAGAACTTTAATAGTGCATTTTATTCACCATTTCATACGCTTTGAATGCCGCTTTGCCCAATACGCTATCTGAAATAGGAGCGACGTAAATTGAACAAATGTGATAGAATTTCACTGAATTCTTATATTAACCAAAATATAAAATGATCTAATCGGGTCTCTGATTGCCCTAGCATAGAAGTTTAATAGTGCATTTTACTCGCCATTCCGAGCGCGTTAAGATGCCGCATAGCCCAATACGCTATCTGAAATAGGGGCGACGTAAATTGAACAAATGTGATAGAATTTCGCTGAATTCTTAAATTAACTATAATATAAAATGATCTAATCGTGTCACAGATTGCCCTACCCTAGAAGTTTAATAGTGCATTTCACTCGTCATTTCATGCGCTTTGAGATGCCGCTTAGCCCAATACGCTATCTGAAATAGGAGCGACGTAAATTGAACAAATGTGATAGAATTTCACTGAATTCTTATATTAACCAAAGTATAAAATGATCTAATCTGGTCTCTGATTGCCCTATCATAGAAGGTTAATAGTGCATTTTACTCGCCATTCCACGCGCTTTAAGATGCCGCCTAGCCCAGTACGCTGTCTGAAATAGAAGCGACGCAAATTGAACGAGTGTGATAGAATCTTGCTGAATACTTATATTAACCTTAATGTAAAATGATCTAATCGGGTCTCTGTTCGCCCTACCCTAGAAGTTTAATAGTGCATTTTATTCGCCATTTCATGCGCTTTGAGATGCCGCATAGCCTAATACGCTATCTGAAATAGGAGCGACGTAAATTGAACAAATGTGATAGAATTTCCCTGAAATCTTATATTAATCAAAATATAAAATGATCTAATCGGGTCTCTGATTGCCGTATCATAAAAGATTAGTAGTGCATTTCACTCGCCATTTAATGCGCTTTGAGATCCCGCTTAGCCCAATACGCCATCTGAAATAGGAGCGACGTAAATAGAACAAATTTGATAGAATTTCCCTGAAATCTTATATTAATCAAAATATAAAATGATCTAATCGGCTCTCTGATTGCCCTATCATAGAAGATTAGTAGTGCATTTTACTCGCCATTCCACGCGCTTTAAGATGCCGCCTAGCCCAGTACGCTATCTGAAATAGGAGCGACGTAACTTGAACAAATGTGATAGAATTACGCTGCATTCTTATATTAACCGTAATATAAAACGACCTAATCGGGTCTCTGTTTGCCTTATCCTAGAAGTTTAATAGCGCATTTTACTCGCCATTTCACGCGCTTTGAGAGGCCGCTTAGCCCAATACGCTATCTGGAATAGGAGCGACGTAAATTGAACAAATGTGATAGAATTTCCGTGAATTCTTATATTAACCTTAATGTAAAATGATCCAATCGGGTCTCTGTTCGCCCTACCATAGAAGTCTAATAGTGCATTTCACTCGCCATTTCATGCGCTTTGAGATGCCGCTTAGCCCAATACGCTATCTGAAATAGGAGCAACGAAAGTTGAACAAATGTGATAGAATTTCGCTGAATTATTTTATTAACCAGAATGTAAAATGATCTAATCGGGTCTCTGTTCGCCCTAGCCTAGAAGTTTAATAGTGCATTTCACTCGTCATTTCATGCGCTTTCAGTTGCCGCTTAGCCCAATACGCTATCTGAAATAGGAGCGACGTATATTGAACAAATGTGATAGAATTTCCCTGAAAGCTTATATTAAACAAAATATAAAATGATCTAATCGGGTCTCTGATTGCCCTATCATAGAAGATTAGTAGTGCATTTTACTCGCCATTCCACGCGCTTTAAGATGCCGCCTAGCCCAATACGCTATCTGAAATAGGAGCGACCTAAATTGAACGAATGTGATAGAATTTTGCTGAATTCTTAAATTAACCATAATATAAAATGATCTAATCGGGTCTCTGCTTGCCCTACCCTAGAACTTTAATAGTGCATTTTACTCGCCATTTCATGCGCTTTAAGATGCCGCCTAGCCCAGTACGCTATCTGAAATAGGAACGACGTGAATTGAACAAATGTGATAGAATTTTGCTGAATTCTTAAATTAACCATAATATAAACTGATCTAATCGGGTCTCTGTTTGCCCTACCCTAGAAGTTTAACAGTGCATTTTACTCGCCATTCCACGCGCTTTAAGATGCCGCCTAGCCCAGTACGCTAACTGAAATAGGAACGACGTAAATTGAAGAAATGTGATAGGATTTTGCAGAATTCTTAAATTAACCATAATATGAAATTATCTAATCGGGTCTCTGGTTGCCCTACCCTAGAAATTTAACAGTGCATTTTACTCGCCATTTCATGCGCTTTGAGATGCCGCTTAACCCAATACGCTATCTGAAATAGGAGCGACGTAAGTTGAACAAATGTGATAGAATTTCGCTTAATTCTTTTATTAACCATAATGTAAAATGATCTAATCGGGTCTCTGATTGCCCTATCATAGAAGTTTAGTAGTGCATTTTACTGGCCATTCCACGCGCTTTAAGAAGCCGCCTAGCCCTGTAGGCTATCTGAAATAGAAGCGACGAAAGTTGAACAAATGTGATAGAATTACGCTGCATTCTTATATTAACCGTAATATAAAATGATCTAATCGGGTCTCTGTTTGCCTTATCCTAGAAGTTTAATAGTGCATTATACTCGCCATTTCATGCGCTTTGAGATGCCGCTTAGCCCAATGCGCTAACTGAAATAGGAGCGACGTAAGTTGAACAAATGTGATAGAATTTCGCTGAATTCTTTTATTAACCATAATGTAAAATGATCTAATCGGGTCTCTGCTCGCCCTAGCCTAGAAGTTTAATAGTGCATTTTATTCGCCATTGCATGCGCTTTGAGATGCCGCTTATCCGAATACGCTATCTGAAATAGGAGCGACGTAAATTGAACAAATGTGATAGAATTTCCCTGAAATCTTATATTAAACAAAATATAAAATGATTTAGTCGGGTCTCTGATCGCCCTATCATGAAAGGTTAATAGTGCATTCTACTCGCCATTCCACGCGCTTTAAGATGCCGCCTAGCCCAGTACGCTATCAGAAATAGGAACGACGTAACTTGAACAAATGTGATAGAATTTCGCTTAATTCTTTTATTAACCATAATGTAAAATGACCTAATCGGGTCTCTGATTGCCCTATCATAGAAGATTAGTAGTGCATTTTACTCGCCATTCCACGCGCTTTAAGATGCCGCCTAGCCCTGTAGGCTATCTGAAATAGGAGCGACGAAAGTTGAACAAATGTGATGGAATTTCGCTGAATCCTTCTATTAACCAAAATATAAAATGATCTGATCGGGTCTCTGATTGCCCTATCATAGAAGTTTAATAGTGCATTTCACTCGCCATTCCACGCGCTTTAAGATGCCGCCTAGCCCAGTACGCTATCAGAAATAGGAACGACGTAAATTGAACAAATGTGATAGAGTTTTGCTGAATTCTTAAATTAACCATAATATAAACTGATCTAATCGGGTCTCTGTTTGTCCTACCCTAGAAGTTTAACAGTGCATTTTACTCGCTATTCCACGCGCTTTAAGATGCCGCCTAGCCCAGTACGCTAACTGAAATAGGAACGACGTAAATTGAAGAAATGTGATAGGATTTTGCAGAATTCTTAAATTAACCACAATATAAAATTATCTAATCGGGTCTCTGGTTGCCCTACCCTAGAAATTTAACAGTGCATTTTACTCGGCATTTCATGCGCTTTGAGATGCCGCTTAGCCCAATACGCTATCTGAAATAGGAGCGACGTAAGTTGAACAAATGTGATAGAATTACGCTGCATTCTTATATTAACCGTAATATAAAATGATCTAATCGGGTCTCTGTTTGCCTTATCCTAGAAGTTTACTAGTGCATTATACTCGCCATTTCATGCGCTTTGAGATGCCGCTTAGCCAAATGCGCTATCTGCAATAGGAGCGACGTAAGTTGAACAAATGTGATAGAATTTCGCTGAATTCTTTTATTAACCATAATGTAAAATGATCTAATCGGGTCTCTGCTCGCCCTAGCCTAGAAGTTTAATAGTGTATTTTATTCGCCATTGCATGCGCTTTGAGATGCCGCTTAGCCGAATACGCTATCTGAAATAGGAGCGACGTAAATTGAACAAATGTGATAGAATTTCCCTGAAATCTTATATTAAACAAAATATAAAATGATTTAGTCGGGTCTCTGATCGCCCTATCATGAAAGGTTAATAGTGCATTCTACTCGCCATTCCACGCGCTTTAAGATGCCGCCTAGCCCAATACGCTATCTGAAATAGGAGCGACGTAAATTGATCAAATGTGATAGAATTTCGCTGAATTCTTAAATTAACCATAATATAAAATGATCTAATCGGGTCTCTGTTTGCCTTATCCTAGAAGTTTAATAGTGCATTATACTCGCCATTTCATGCGCTTTGAGATGCCGCTTAGCCCAGTACGCTATCTGAAATAGGAGCGACGTAAATTGAACAAATGTGATCGAATTTCGCTGAATTCTTAAATTAACCATAATATAAAATTATCTAATCGGGTCTCTGATTGGCCTATCATAGAAGATTAGTAGTGCATTTTACTCGCCATTCCACGCGCTTTAAGATGCCGCCTAGCCCAGTACGCTATCTGAAATAGGAGCGACGTAACTTGAACAAATGTGATAGAATTACGCTGCATTCTTATATTAACCGTAATATAAAATGATCTAATCGGGTATCTGTTTGCCTTATCCTAGAAGTTTAATAGTGCATTATACTCGCCATTTCATGCGCTTCGAGATGCCGCTTAGCTCAATACGCTATCTGAAATAGGAGCGACGAAAGTTGAACAAATGTGATAGAATTTTGCTGAATTCTTAAATTAACCATAATATAAAATGATCTAATCGGGTCTCTGCTTGCCCTACCCTAGAAGTTTAATAGTGCATTTTACTCGTCATTTCATACGCTTTGAATGCCGCTTTGCCCAATACGCTATCTGAAATAGGAGCGACGTAAATTGAACAAATGTGATAGAATTTCACTGAATTCTTATATTAACCAAAATATAAAAGGATCTAATCGGGTCTCTGATTGCCCTAGCATAGAAGTTTAATAGTGCATTTTACTCGCCATTCCGAGCGCGTTAAGATGCCGCATAGCCCAATACGCTATCTGAAATAGGGGCGACGTAAATTGAACAAATGTGATAGAATTTCGCTGAATTCTTAAATTAACTATAATATAAAAGGATCTAATCGGGTCACTGATTGCCCTACCCTAGAAGTTTAATAGTGCATTTTACTTGCCATTTCATGCGCTTTGAGATGCCGCTTAGCACAATACGCTATCTGAAATAGGAACGACGTAAATTGAACAAATGTGATAGAATTTGGCTGAATTCTTAAATTAACCATAATATAAAATGATCTAATCGGGTCCTTGTTTGCCCTACCCTAGAAGTTGAATAGTGCATTTCACTCGTCATTTCATGCGCTTTGAGATGCCGCTTAGCCCAATACGCTATCTGAAATAGGAGCGACGTAAATTGAACAAATGTGATAGAATCTCGCTGAATACTTATATTAACCTTAATGTAAAATGATCTAATCGGGTCTCTGTTCGCCCTACCCTAGAAGTTTAATAGTGAATTTTGTTCGCCATTTCATGCGCTTTGAGATGCCGCATAGCCTAATACGCTATCTGAAATAGGAGCGACGTAAATTGAACAAATGTGATAGAATTTCCGTGAATTCTTATATTAACCTTAATGTGAAATGATCTAATCGGGTCTCTGTTCGCCCTACCATAGAAGTCTAATAGTGCATTTCACTCGCCATTTCATGCGCTTTGAGATGCCGCTTAGCCCAATACGCTATCTGAAATAGGAGCGACGTAAGTTGAACAAATGTGATAGAATTTCGCTGAATTCTTTTATTAACCATAATGTAAAATGATCTGATCGGGTCTCTGTTCGCCCTAGCCTAGAAGTTTAATAGTGCATGTTATTCGCCATTTCATGCGCTTTGAGATGCCGCTTAGCCGAATACGCCATCTGAAATAGGAGCGACGTAAATTGAACAAATGTGATAGAATTTCCCTGAAATCCTATATTAATCAAAATATAAAATGATCTAATCGGGTCTCTGATTGCCGTATCATAAAAGATTAGTAGTGCATTTCACTCGCCATTTCATGCGCTTTGAGATCCCGCTTAGCCCAATACGCCATCTGAAATAGGAGCGACGTAAATAGAACAAATGTGATAGAATTTCCCTGAATTCTTATACTAACCAAAATATAAAATGATCTAATCGGGTCTCTGATTGCCCTATCATAGAAGATTAATAGTGCATTTTACTCGCCACTCCACGCGCTTTAGGATGCCGCCTAGCCCAGTACGCTATCCGAAATAGGAGCGACGTAAACTGAACAAATGTGATAGAATTTCCGTGAATTATTATATTAACCTTAATGTAAAATGATCCAATCGGGTCTCTGTTCGCCCTACCATAGAAGTCTAATAGTGCATTTCACTCGCCATTTCATTCGCTTTGAGATGCCGCTTAGCCCAATACGCTATCTGAAATAGGAGCGACGGAAGTTGAACAAATGTGATAGAATTACGCTGAATACTTTTATTAACCATAATGTAAAATGATCTGCTCGGGTCACTGTTCGCCCTAGCCTAGAAGTTTAATAGTTCATTTTATTCGCCATTTCATGCGCTTTGAGATGCCGCTTAGCCCAATACGCTATCTGAAATATGAGCGACACGATTTGAACAAATGTGATAGAATTTCCCTGAAATCTTGTATTAAACAAAATATAAAATGATCAAATCGCGTCTCTGATTGCCCTATCATACAAGTTTAATAGTGCATTTTACTCGCCAGTACAAGCGCTTTAAGATGCCGCATAGCCCAATACGCTATCTGAAATAGGAGCGACGTAAATTGAACAAATGTGATAGAATTTCACTGAATTCTTATATTAACCAAAATATAAAATGATCTAATCGGGTCTCTGATTGCCCTATCATAGAAGATTAATAGTGCATTTTACTCGCCACTCCACGCGCTTTAGGATGCCGCCTAGCCCAGTACGCTATCTGAAATAGGAGCGACGTAAATCCAACAAATGTGATAGAATCTTGCTGAATTCTTAAATTAACCATAATATAAAATGATCTAATCGGGTATCTGTTTGCCTTATCCTAGAAGTTTAATAGTGCATTATACTCGCCATTTCATGCGCTTCGAGATGCCGCTTAGCTCAATACGCTATCTGAAATAGGAGCGACCTAAATTGTACGAATGTGATAGAATTTTGCTGAATTCTTAAATTAACCATAATATAAAATGATCTAATCGGGTCTCTGCTTGCCCTACCCTAGAAGTTTAATAGTGCATTTTACTCGTCATTTCATGCGCTTTGAGATGCCGCTTTGCCCAATACGCTATCTGAAATAGGAGCGACGTAAATTGAACAAATGTGATAGAATTTCACTGAATTCTTATATTAACCAAAATATAAAATGATCTAATCGGGTCTCTGATTGCCCTAGCATAGAAGTTTAATAGTGCATTTTACTCGCCATTCCGAGCGCGTTAAGATGCCGCATAACCCAATACGCTATCTGAAATAGGAGCGACGTAAATTGAACAAATGTGATAGAATTTCCCTGAAATCTTATATTAAACAAAATATAAAATGATTTAGTCGGGTCTCTGATCGCCCTATCATAAAAGGTTAATAGTGCGTTCTACTCGCCATTCCACGCGCTTTAAGATGCCGCCTAGCCCAATACGCTATCTGAAATAGGAGCGACGTAAATTGAACAAATGTGATAGAATTTCGCTGAATTATTAAATTAACCATAATATAAAATGATCTAATCGGGTCTCTGATTGCACTATCATAGAAGTTAAGTGGTGCATTTTACTCGCCATTCCACGCGCTTTAATATGCCGCCTAGCCCAGTACGCTATCTGAAATAGGAGCGACGTAAATTGAACAAGTGTGATAGGATTTCGCTTAATTCTTTTATTAACCATAATGTAAAATGACCTAATCGGGTCTCTGATTGCCCTATCATAGAAGATTAGTAGTGCATTTTACTCGCCATTCCACGCGCTTTAAGATGCCGCCTAGCCCTGTAGGCTATCTGAAATAGGAGCGACGAAAGTTGAACAAATGTGATAGAATTTCGCTGAATCCTTGTATTAACCAAAATATAAAATGATCTGATCGGGTCTCTGATTGCCCCATCATAGAAGTTTAATAGTGCATTTCACTCGCCATTCCACGCGCTTTAAGATGCCGCCTAGCCCAGTACGCTATCAGAAATAGGAACGACGTAAATTGAACAAATGTGATAGAATTTTGCTGAATTCTTAAATTAACCATAATATAAACTGATCCAATCGGGTCTCTGTTTGTCCTACCCTAGAAGTTTAACAGTGCATTTTACTCGCCATTCCACGCGCTTTAAGATGCCGCCTAGCCCAGTACGCTAACTGAAATAGGAACGCCGTAAATTGAAGAAATGTGATAGGACTTTGCAGAATTCTTAAATTAACCATAATATAAAATTATCTAATCGGGTCTCTGGTTGCCCTACCCTAGAAATTTAACAGTGCATTTTACTCGCCATTTCATGCGCTTTGAGATGCCGCTTAACCCAATACGCTATCTGAAATAGGAGCGACGTAAGTTGAACAAATGTGATAGAATTTCGCTTAATTCTTTTATTAACCATTATGTAAAATGATCTAATCGGGTCTCTGCTCGCCCTAGCCTAGAAGTTTAATAATGCATTTTATTCGCCATTGCATGCGCTTTGAGATGCCGCTTATCCGAATACGCTATCTGAAATAGGAGCGACGTAAATTGAACAAATGTGATAGAATTTCCCTGAAATCTTATATTAAACAAAATATAAAATGATTTAGTCGGGTCTCTGATCGCCCTATCATAAAGGGTTAATAGTGCATTCTACTCGCCATTCCACGCGCTTTAAGATGCCGCCTAGCCCAATACGCTATCTGAAATAGGAGCGACGTAAATTGAACAAATGTGATAGAATTTCGCTGAATTCTTAAATTAACCATAATATAAAATGATCTAATCGGGTCTCTGATTGCACTATCATAGAAGTTAAGTGGTGCATTTTACTCGCCATTCCACGCGCTTTAATATGCCGCCTAGCCCAGTACGCTATCTGAAATAGGAGCGACGTAAATTGAACGAATGTGATAGAATTTCGCTCAATTCTTAAATTAACCATAATATAAAATGATCTAATCGGGTCTCTGTTTGCCCTATCCTAGAACTTTAATAGTGCATTTTACTCGTCATTTCATGCGCTTTGAGATGCCGCTTAGCCTAATACGCTATCTGAAATTGGAGCGAT
Source organism: Macropis europaea (assembly GCA_916610135.2). NCBI lineage: Eukaryota > Metazoa > Arthropoda > Insecta > Hymenoptera > Melittidae > Macropis > Macropis europaea. The sequence goes on from CAKAJE020001853.1 coordinate 75,122, forward strand.
ATAAGTTGAACAAATGTGATAGAATTTCGCTGAATTCTTTTATTAACCATAATGTAAAACGATCTAATCGGATCTCTGTCCGCCCGAGTCTAGAACTTTAATAGTGCATTTTTTTCACCATTTCATACGCTTTGAATGCCGCTTTGCCCAATACGCTATCTGAAATAGGAGCGACGTAAATTGAACAAATGTGATAGAATTTCACTGAATTCTTATATTAACCAAAATATAAAATGATCTAATCGGGTCTCTGATTGCCCTAGCATAGAAGTTTAATAGTGCATTTTACTCGCCATTCCGAGCGCGTTAAGATGCCGCATAGCCCAATACGCTATCTGAAATAGGGGCGACGTAAATTGAACAAATGTGATAGAATTTCGCTGAATTCTTAAATTAACTATAATATAAAATGATCTAATCGGGTCACTGATTGCCCTACCCTAGAAGTTTAATAGTGCATTTCACTCGTCATTTCATGCGCTTTGAGATGCCGCTTAGCCCAATACGCTATCTGAAATAGGAGCGACGTAAATTGAACAAATGTGATAGAATTTCACTGAATTCTTATATTAACCAAAGTATAAAATGATCTAATCTAGTCTCTGTTTGTCCTACCCTAGAAGTTTAACAGTGCATTTTACTCGCCATTCCACGCGCTTTGAGATGCCGCTTAGCCCAATGCGCTATCTGAAATAGGAGCGACGTAAGTTGAACAAATGTGATAGAATTTCGCTGAATTCTTTTATTAACCATAATGTAAAATGATCTAATCGGGTCTCTGCTCGCCCTAGCCTAGAAGTTTAATAGTGCATTTTATTCGCCATTGCATGCGCTTTGAGATGCCGCTTATCCGAATACGTTATCTGAAATAGGAGCGACGTAAATTGAACAAATGTGATAGAATTTCCCTGAAATCTTATATTAAACAAAATATAAAATGATTTAGTCGGGTCTCTGATCGCCCTATCATAAAAGGTTAATAGTGCGTTCTACTCGCCATTCCACGCGCTTTAAGATGCCGCCTAGCCCAATACGCCATCTGAAATAGGAGCGACGTAAATAGAACAAATGTGATAGAATTTCCCTGAAATCTTATATTAATCAAAATATAAAATGATCTAATCGGCTCTCTGATTGCCCTATCATAGAAGATTAGTAGTGCATTTTACTCGCCATTCCACGCGCTTTAAGATGCCGCCTAGCCCAGTACGCTATCTGAAATAGGAGCGACGTAACTTGAACAAATGTGATAGAATTACGCTGCATTCTTATATTAACCGTAATATAAAACGACCTAATCGGGTCTCTGTTTGCCTTACCCTAGAAGTTTAATAGCGCATTTTACCCGCCATTTCACGCGCTTTGAGAGGCCGCTTAGCCCAATACGCTATCTGGAATAGGAGCGACGTAAATTGAACAAATGTGATAGAATTTCCGTGAATTCTTATATTAACCTTAATGTAAAATGATCCAATCGGGTCTCTGTTCGCCCTACCATAGAAGTCTAATAGTGCATTTCACTCGCCATTTCATGCGCTTTGAGATGCCGCTTAGCCCAATACGCTATCTGAAATAGGAGCAACGAAAGTTGAACAAATGTGATAGAATTTCGCTGAATTATTTTATTAACCAGAATGTAAAATGATCTAATCGGGTCTCTGTTCGCCCTAGCCTAGAAGTTTAATAGTGCATTTCACTCGTCATTTCATGCGCTTTCAGTTGCCGCTTAGCCCAATACGCTATCTGAAATAGGAGCGACGTATATTGAACAAATGTGATAGAATTTCCCTGAAAGCTTATATTAAACAAACATATAAAATGATCTAATCGGGTCTCTGATTGCCCTATCATAGAAGATTAGTAGTGCATTTTACTCGCCATTCCACGCGCTTTAAGATGCCGCCTAGCCCAATACGCTATCTGAAATAGGAGCGACCCTAAATTGAACGAATGTGATAGAATTTTGCTGAATTCTTAAATTAACCATAATATAAAATGATCTAATCGGGGTCTCTGCTTGCCCTACCCTAGAACTTTAATAGTGCATTTTACTCGCCATTTCATGCGCTTTAAGATGCCGCCTAGCCCAGTACGCTATCTGAAATAGGAACGACGTGAATTGAACAAATGCGATAGAATTTTGCTGAATTCTTAAATTAACCATAATATAAACTGATCTAATCGGGTCTCTGTTTGCCCTACCCTAGAAGTTTAACAGTGCATTTTACTCGCCATTCCACGCGCTTTAAGATGCCGCCTAGCCCAGTACGCTAACTGAAATAGGAACGACGTAAATTGAAGAAATGTGATAGGATTTTGCAGAATTCTTAAATTAACCATAATATAAAATTATCTAATCGGGTCTCTGGTTGCCCTAGCCTAGAAATTTAACAGTGCATTTTACTCGCCATTTCATGCGCTTTGAGATGCCGCTTAACCCAATACGCTATCTGAAATAGGAGCGACGTAAGTTGAACAAATGTGATAGAATTTCGCTGAATTCTTTTATTAACCATAATGTAAAATGATCTAATCGGGTCTCTGATTGCCCTATCATAGAAGTTTAGTAGTGCATTTTACTGGCCATTCCACGCGCTTTAAGAAGCCGCCTAGCCCTGTAGGCTATCTGAAATAGAAGCGACGAAAGTTGAACAAATGTGATAGAATTACGCTGCATTCTTATATTAACCGTAATATAAAATGATCTAATCGGGTCTCTGTTTGCCTTATCCTAGAAGTTTAATAGTGCATTTTACTCGCCATTTCATGCGCTTTGAGATGCCGCTTAGCCCAATGCGCTAACTGAAATAGGAGCGACGTAAGTTGAACAAATGTGATAGAATTTCGCTGAATTCTTTTATTAACCATAATGTAAAATGATCTAATCGGGTCTCTGCTCGCCCTAGCCTAGAAGTTTAATAGTGCATTTTATTCGCCATTGCATGCGCTTTGAGATGCCGCTTATCCGAATACGCTATCTGAAATAGGAGCGACGTAAATTGAACAAATGTGATAGAATTTCCCTGAAATCTTATATTAAACAAAATATAAAATGATTTAGTCGGGTCTCTGATCGCCCTATCATAAAAGGTTAATAGTGCATTTTACTCGCCATTCCGAGCGCGTTAAGATGCCGCCTAGCCCAATACGCTATCTGAAATAGGAGCGACGTAAATTGTACAAATGTGATAGAATTTCGCTGAATTCTTAAATTAACCATAATATAAAATGATCTAATCGGGTCTCTGATTGCCCTATCATAGAAGTTAAGTGGTGCATTTTACTCGCCATTCCACGCGCTTTAATATGCCGCCTAGCCCAGTACGCTATCTGAAATAGGAGCGACGTAAATTGAACAAATGTGATAGAATTTCGCTTAATTCTTTTATTAACCATAATGTAAAATGACCTAATCGGGTCTCTGATTGCCCTATCATAGAAGATTAGTAGTGCATTTTACTCGCCATTCCACGCGCTTTAAGATGCCGCCTAGCCCTGTAGGCTATCTGAAATAGGAGCGACGAAAGTTGAACAAATGTGATGGAATTTCGCTGAATCCTTCTATTAACCAAAATATAAAATGATCTGATCGGGTCTCTGATTGCCGTATCATAGAAGTTTAATAGTGCATTTCACTCGCCATTCCACGCGCTTTAAGATGCCGCCTAGCCCAGTACGCTATCAGAAATAGGAACGACGTAAATTGAACAAATGTGATAGAATTTTGCTGAATTCTTAAATTAACCATAATATAAACTGATCTAATCGGGTCTCTGTTTGTCCTACCCTAGAAGTTTAACAGTGCATTTTACTCGCCATTCCACGCGCTTTAAGATGCCGCCTAGCCCAGTACGCTAACTGAAATAGGAACGACGTAAATTGAAGAAATGTGATAGGATTTTGCAGAGTTCTTAAATTAACCACAATATAAAATTATCTAATCGGGTCTCTGGTTGCCCTACCCTAGAAATTTAACAGTGCATTTTACTCGGCATTTCATGCGCTTTGAGATGCCGCTTAGCCCAATACGCTATCTGAAATAGGAGCGACGTAAATTGAACAAATGTGATAGAATTTCGCTGCATTCTTATATTAACCGTAATATAAAATGATCTAATCGGGTCTCTGTTTGCCTTATCCTAGAAGTTTACTAGTGCATTATACTCGCCATTTCATGCGCTTTGAGATGCCGCTTAGCCAAATGCGCTATCTGCAATAGGAGCGACGTAAGTTGAACAAATGTGATAGAATTTCGCTGAATTCTTTTATTAACCATAATGTAAAATGATCTAATCGGGTCTCTGCTCGCCCTAGCCTAGAAGTTTAATAGTGTATTTTATTCGCCATTGCATGCGCTTTGAGATGCCGCTTAGCCGAATACGCTATCTGAAATAGGAGCGACGTAAATTGAACAAATGTGATAGAATTTCCCTGAAATCTTATATTAAACAAAATATAAAATGATTTAGTCGGGTCTCTGATCGCCCTATCATGAAAGGTTAATAGTGCATTCTACTCGCCATTCCACGCGCTTTAAGATGCCGCCTAGCCCAATACGCTATCTGAAATAGGAGCGACGTAAATTGATCAAATGTGATAGAATTACGCTGCATTCTTATATTAACCGTAATATAAAATGATCTAATCGGGTATCTGTTTGCCTTATCCTAGAAGTTTAATAGTGCATTATACTCGCCATTTCATGCGCTTCGAGATGCCGCTTAGCTCAATACGCTATCTGAAATAGGAGCGACGAAAGTTGAACAAATGTGATAGAATTTTGCTGAATTCTTAAATTAACCATAATATAAAATGATCTAATCGGGTCTCTGCTTGCCCTACCCTAGAAGTTTAATAGTGCATTTTACTCGTCATTTCATACGCTTTGAATGCCGCTTTGCCCAATACGCTATCTGAAATAGGAGCGACGTAAATTGAACAAATGTGATAGAATTTCACTGAATTCTTATATTAACCAAAATATAAAAGGATCTAATCGGGTCTCTGATTGCCCTAGCATAGAAGTTTAATAGTGCATTTTACTCGCCATTCCGAGCGCGTTAAGATGCCGCATAGCCCAATACGCTATCTGAAATAGGGGCGACGTAAATTGAACAAATGTGATAGAATTTCGCTGAATTCTTAAATTAACTATAATATAAAATGATCTAATCGGGTCACTGATTGCCCTACCCTAGAAGTTTAATAGTGCATTTTACTTGCCATTTCATGCGCTTTGAGATGCCGCTTAGCACAATACGCTATCTGAAATAGGAACGACGTAAATTGAACAAATGTGATAGAATTTGGCTGAATTCTAAAATTAACCATAATATAAAATGATCTAATCGGGTCCTTGTTTGCCCTACCCTAGAAGTTGAATAGTGCATTTCACTCGTCATTTCATGCGCTTTGAGATGCCGCTTAGCCCAATACGCTATCTGAAATAGGAGCGACGTAAATTGAACAAATGTGATAGAATCTCGCTGAATACTTATATTAACCTTAATGTAAAATGATCTAATCGGGTCTCTGTTCGCCCTACCCTAGAAGTTTAATAGTGAATTTTGTTCGCCATTTCATGCGCTTTGAGATGCCGCATAGCCTAATACGCTATCTGAAATAGGAGCGACGTAAATTGAACAAATGTGATAGAATTTCCGTGAATTCTTATATTAACCTTAATGTAAAATGATCTAATCGGGTCTCTGTTCGCCCTACCATAGAAGTCTAATAGTGCATTTCACTCGCCATTTCATGCGCTTTGAGATGCCGCTTAGCCCAATACGCTATCTGAAATAGGAGCGACGTCAGTTGAACAAATGTGATAGAATTTCGCTGAATTCTTTTATTAACCATAATGTAAAATGATCTGATCGGGTCTCTGTTCGCCCTAGCCTAGAAGTTTAATAGTGCATTTTATTCGCCATTTCATGCGCTTTGAGATGCCGCTTAGCCGAATACGCCATCTGAAATAGGAGCGACGTAAATTGAACAAATGTGATAGAATTTCCCTGAAATCCTATATTAATCAAAATATAAAATGATCTAATCGGGTCTCTGATTGCCGTATCGTAAAAGATTAGTAGTGCATTTCACTCGCCATTTCATGCGCTTTGAGATCCCGCTTAGCCCAATACGCCATCTGAAATAGGAGCGACGTAAATAGAGCAAATGTGATAGAATTTCCCTGTAATCTTATATTAATCAAAATATAAAATGATCTAATCGGGTCTCTGATTGCCCTATCATAGAAGATTAGTAGTGCATTTTACTCGCCATTCCACGCGCTTTAAGATGCCGCCTAGCCCAGTACGCTATCTGAAATAGGAGCGACGTAACTTGAACAAATGTGATAGAATTACGCTGAATTCTTATATTAACCGTAATATAAAACGACCTAATCGGGTCTCTGTTTGCCTTATCCTAGAAGTTTAATAGCGCATTTTACTCGCCATTTCATGCGCTTTGAGAGGCCGCTTAGCCCAATACGCTATCTGGAATAGGAGCGACGTAAATTGAACAAATGTGATAGAATTTCCGTGAATTATTATATTAACCTTAATGTAAAATGATCCAATCGGGTCTCTGTTCGCCCTACCATAGAAGTCTGATAGTGCATTTCACTCGCCATTTCATTCGCTTTGTGATGCCGCTTAGCCCAATACGCTATCTGAAATAGGAGCGACGGAAGTTGAACAAATGTGATAGAATTACGCTGAATACTTTTATTAACCATAATGTAAAATGATCTGCTCGGGTCACTGTTCGCCCTAGCCTAGAAGTTTAATAGTACATTTTATTCGCCATTTCATGCGCTTTGAGATGCCGCTTAGCCCAATACGCTATCTGAAATATGAGCGACACGATTTGAACAAATGTGATAGAATTTCCCTGAAATCTTGTATTAAACAAAATATAAAATGATCAAATCGCGTCTCTGATTGCCCTATCATACAAGTTTAATAGTGCATTTTACTCGCCAGTACGAGCGCTTTAAGATGCCGCATAGCCCAATACGCTATCTGAAATAGGAGCGACGTAAATTGAACAAATGTGATAGAATTTCACTGAATTCTTATATTAACCAAAATATAAAATGATCTAATCGGGTCTCTGATTGCCCTATCATAGAAGATTAATAGTGCATTTTACTCGCCACTCCACGCGCTTTAGGATGCCGCCTAGCCCAGTACGCTATCTGAAATAGGAGCGACGTAAATCCAACGAATGTGATAGAATCTTGCTGAATTCTTAAATTAACCATAATATAAAATGATCTAATCGGGTCACTGTTTGCCCTACCCTAGAAGTTTAATAGTGCATTTTACTCGCCATTTCATGCGCTTTGAGATACCGGCCAGCCGAGTACGCTATCTGAAATAGGAGCGACGTAATTTGAAGAAATGTGATAGAATTACGCTGAATTCTTATATTAACCGTAATATAAAATGATCTAATCGGGTCTCTGTTTGCCCTACCCTAGAAGTTTAATAGTCCATTTTATTCGCCATTTCATGCGCTTTGAGATGCCGGTTAGCCCAATACGCTAACTGAAATAGGAGCGACGTAAATAGAACAAATGTGATAGAATTTTGCTGAATTCTTAAATTAACCATAATATAAAATGATCTAATCGGGTATCTGTTTGCCCTATCCTAGAACTTTAATAGTGCATTTTACTCGTCATTTCATGCGCTTTGAGATGCCGCTTAGCCTAATACGCTATCTGAAATTGGAGCGATATAAGTTGAACAAATGTGATAGAATTTCGCTGAATTCTTTTATTAACCATAATGTAAAACGATCTAATCGGATCTCTGTCCGCCCGAGTCTAGAACTTTAATAGTGCATTTTATTCACCATTTCATACGCTTTGAATGCCGCTTTGCCCAATACGCTATCTGAAATAGGAGCGACGTAAATTGAACAAATGTGATAGAATTTCACTGAATTCTTATATTAACCAAAATATAAAATGATCTAATCGGGTCTCTGATTGCCCTAGCATAGAAGTTTAATAGTGCATTTTACTCGCCATTCCGAGCGCGTTAAGATGCCGCATAGCCCAATACGCTATCTGAAATAGGGGCGACGTAAATTGAACAAATGTGATAGAATTTCGCTGAATTCTTAAATTAACTATAATATAAAATGATCTAATCGTGTCACAGATTGCCCTACCCTAGAAGTTTAATAGTGCATTTCACTCGTCATTTCATGCGCTTTGAGATGCCGCTTAGCCCAATACGCTATCTGAAATAGGAGCGACGTAAATTGAACAAATGTGATAGAATTTCACTGAATTCTTATATTAACCAAAGTATAAAATGATCTAATCTAGTCTCTGATTGCCCTATCATAGAAGGTTAATAGTGCATTTTACTCGCCATTCCACGCGCTTTAAGATGCCGCCTAGCCCAGTACGCTGTCTGAAATAGAAGCGACGCAAATTGAACGAGTGTGATAGAATCTTGCTGAATACTTATATTAACCTTAATGTAAAATGATCTAATCGGGTCTCTGTTCGCCCTACCCTAGAAGTTTAATAGTGCATTTTATTCGCCATTTCATGCGCTTTGAGATGCCGCATAGCCTAATACGCTATCTGAAATAGGAGCGACGTAAATTGAACAAATGTGATAGAATTTCCCTGAAATCTTATATTAATCAAAATATAAAATGATCTAATCGGGTCTCTGATTGCCGTATCATAAAAGATTAGTAGTGCATTTCACTCGCCATTTAATGCGCTTTGAGATCCCGCTTAGCCCAATACGCCATCTGAAATAGGAGCGACGTAAATAGAACAAATTTGATAGAATTTCCCTGAAATCTTATATTAATCAAAATATAAAATGATCTAATCGGCTCTCTGATTGCCCTATCATAGAAGATTAGTAGTGCATTTTACTCGCCATTCCACGCGCTTTAAGATGCCGCCTAGCCCAGTACGCTATCTGAAATAGGAGCGACGTAACTTGAACAAATGTGATAGAATTACGCTGCATTCTTATATTAACCGTAATATAAAACGACCTAATCGGGTCTCTGTTTGCCTTATCCTAGAAGTTTAATAGCGCATTTTACTCGCCATTTCACGCGCTTTGAGAGGCCGCTTAGCCCAATACGCTATCTGGAATAGGAGCGACGTAAATTGAACAAATGTGATAGAATTTCCGTGAATTCTTATATTAACCTTAATGTAAAATGATCCAATCGGGTCTCTGTTCGCCCTACCATAGAAGTCTAATAGTGCATTTCACTCGCCATTTCATGCGCTTTGAGATGCCGCTTAGCCCAATACGCTATCTGAAATAGGAGCAACGAAAGTTGAACAAATGTGATAGAATTTCGCTGAATTATTTTATTAACCAGAATGTAAAATGATCTAATCGGGTCTCTGTTCGCCCTAGCCTAGAAGTTTAATAGTGCATTTCACTCGTCATTTCATGCGCTTTCAGTTGCCGCTTAGCCCAATACGCTATCTGAAATAGGAGCGACGTATATTGAACAAATGTGATAGAATTTCCCTGAAAGCTTATATTAAACAAAATATAAAATGATCTAATCGGGTCTCTGATTGCCCTATCATAGAAGATTAGTAGTGCATTTTACTCGCCATTCCACGCGCTTTAAGATGCCGCCTAGCCCAATACGCTATCTGAAATAGGAGCGACCTAAATTGAACGAATGTGATAGAATTTTGCTGAATTCTTAAATTAACCATAATATAAAATGATCTAATCGGGTCTCTGCTTGCCCTACCCTAGAACTTTAATAGTGCATTTTACTCGCCATTTCATGCGCTTTAAGATGCCGCCTAGCCCAGTACGCTATCTGAAATAGGAACGACGTAAATTGAACAAATGTGATAGAATTTTGCTGAATTCTTAAATTAACCATAATATAAACTGATCTAATCGGGTCTCTGTTTGCCCTACCCTAGAAGTTTAACAGTGCATTTTACTCGCCATTCCACGCGCTTTAAGATGCCGCCTAGCCCAGTACGCTAACTGAAATAGGAACGACGTAAATTGAAGAAATGTGATAGGATTTTGCAGAATTCTTAAATTAACCATAATATGAAATTATCTAATCGGGTCTCTGGTTGCCCTACCCTAGAAATTTAACAGTGCATTTTACTCGCCATTTCATGCGCTTTGAGATGCCGCTTAACCCAATACGCTATCTGAAATAGGAGCGACGTAAGTTGAACAAATGTGATAGAATTTCGCTTAATTCTTTTATTAACCATAATGTAAAATGATCTAATCGGGTCTCTGATTGCCCTATCATAGAAGTTTAGTAGTGCATTTTACTGGCCATTCCACGCGCTTTAAGAAGCCGCCTAGCCCTGTAGGCTATCTGAAATAGAAGCGACGAAAGTTGAACAAATGTGATAGAATTACGCTGCATTCTTATATTAACCGTAATATAAAATGATCTAATCGGGTCTCTGTTTGCCTTATCCTAGAAGTTTAATAGTGCATTATACTCGCCATTTCATGCGCTTTGAGATGCCGCTTAGCCCAATGCGCTAACTGAAATAGGAGCGACGTAAGTTGAACAAATGTGATAGAATTTCGCTGAATTCTTTTATTAACCATAATGTAAAATGATCTAATCGGGTCTCTGCTCGCCCTAGCCTAGAAGTTTAATAGTGCATTTTATTCGCCATTGCATGCGCTTTGAGATGCCGCTTATCCGAATACGCTATCTGAAATAGGAGCGACGTAAATTGAACAAATGTGATAGAATTTCCCTGAAATCTTATATTAAACAAAATATAAAATGATTTAGTCGGGTCTCTGATCGCCCTATCATGAAAGGTTAATAGTGCATTCTACTCGCCATTCCACGCGCTTTAAGATGCCGCCTAGCCCAGTACGCTATCAGAAATAGGAACGACGTAACTTGAACAAATGTGATAGAATTTCGCTTAATTCTTTTATTAACCATAATGTAAAATGACCTAATCGGGTCTCTGATTGCCCTATCATAGAAGATTAGTAGTGCATTTTACTCGCCATTCCACGCGCTTTAAGATGCCGCCTAGCCCTGTAGGCTATCTGAAATAGGAGCGACGAAAGTTGAACAAATGTGATGGAATTTCGCTGAATCCTTCTATTAACCAAAATATAAAATGATCTGATCGGGTCTCTGATTGCCCTATCATAGAAGTTTAATAGTGCATTTCACTCGCCATTCCACGCGCTTTAAGATGCCGCCTAGCCCAGTACGCTATCAGAAATAGGAACGACGTAAATTGAACAAATGTGATAGAGTTTTGCTGAATTCTTAAATTAACCATAATATAAACTGATCTAATCGGGTCTCTGTTTGTCCTACCCTAGAAGTTTAACAGTGCATTTTACTCGCTATTCCACGCGCTTTAAGATGCCGCCTAGCCCAGTACGCTAACTGAAATAGGAACGACGTAAATTGAAGAAATGTGATAGGATTTTGCAGAATTCTTAAATTAACCACAATATAAAATTATCTAATCGGGTCTCTGGTTGCCCTACCCTAGAAATTTAACAGTGCATTTTACTCGGCATTTCATGCGCTTTGAGATGCCGCTTAGCCCAATACGCTATCTGAAATAGGAGCGACGTAAGTTGAACAAATGTGATAGAATTACGCTGCATTCTTATATTAACCGTAATATAAAATGATCTAATCGGGTCTCTGTTTGCCTTATCCTAGAAGTTTACTAGTGCATTATACTCGCCATTTCACGCGCTTTGAGATGCCGCTTAGCCAAATGCGCTATCTGCAATAGGAGCGACGTAAGTTGAACAAATGTGATAGAATTTCGCTGAATTCTTTTATTAACCATAATGTAAAATGATCTAATCGGGTCTCTGCTCGCCCTAGCCTAGAAGTTTAATAGTGTATTTTATTCGCCATTGCATGCGCTTTGAGATGCCGCTTAGCCGAATACGCTATCTGAAATAGGAGCGACGTAAATTGAACAAATGTGATAGAATTTCCCTGAAATCTTATATTAAACAAAATATAAAATGATTTAGTCGGGTCTCTGATCGCCCTATCATGAAAGGTTAATAGTGCATTCTACTCGCCATTCCACGCGCTTTAAGATGCCGCCTAGCCCAATACGCTATCTGAAATAGGAGCGACGTAAATTGATCAAATGTGATAGAATTTCGCTGAATTCTTAAATTAACCATAATATAAAATGATCTAATCGGGTCTCTGTTTGCCTTATCCTAGAAGTTTAATAGTGCATTATACTCGCCATTTCATGCGCTTTGAGATGCCGCTTAGCCCAGTACGCTATCTGAAATAGGAGCGACGTAAATTGAACAAATGTGATCGAATTTCGCTGAATTCTTAAATTAACCATAATATAAAATTATCTAATCGGGTCTCTGATTGCCCTATCATAGAAGATTAGTAGTGCATTTTACTCGCCATTCCACGCGCTTTAAGATGCCGCCTAGCCCAGTACGCTATCTGAAATAGGAGCGACGTAACTTGAACAAATGTGATAGAATTACGCTGCATTCTTATATTAACCGTAATATAAAATGATCTAATCGGGTATCTGTTTGCCTTATCCTAGAAGTTTAATAGTGCATTATACTCGCCATTTCATGCGCTTCGAGATGCCGCTTAGCTCAATACGCTATCTGAAATAGGAGCGACGAAAGTTGAACAAATGTGATAGAATTTTGCTGAATTCTTAAATTAACCATAATATAAAATGATCTAATCGGGTCTCTGCTTGCCCTACCCTAGAAGTTTAATAGTGCATTTTACTCGTCATTTCATACGCTTTGAATGCCGCTTTGCCCAATACGCTATCTGAAATAGGAGCGACGTAAATTGAACAAATGTGATAGAATTTCACTGAATTCTTATATTAACCAAAATATAAAAGGATCTAATCGGGTCTCTGATTGCCCTAGCATAGAAGTTTAATAGTGCATTTTACTCGCCATTCCGAGCGCGTTAAGATGCCGCATAGCCCAATACGCTATCTGAAATAGGGGCGACGTAAATTGAACAAATGTGATAGAATTTCGCTGAATTCTTAAATTAACTATAATATAAAAGGATCTAATCGGGTCACTGATTGCCCTACCCTAGAAGTTTAATAGTGCATTTTACTTGCCATTTCATGCGCTTTGAGATGCCGCTTAGCACAATACGCTATCTGAAATAGGAACGACGTAAATTGAACAAATGTGATAGAATTTGGCTGAATTCTTAAATTAACCATAATATAAAATGATCTAATCGGGTCCTTGTTTGCCCTACCCTAGAAGTTGAATAGTGCATTTCACTCGTCATTTCATGCGCTTTGAGATGCCGCTTAGCCCAATACGCTATCTGAAATAGGAGCGACGTAAATTGAACAAATGTGATAGAATCTCGCTGAATACTTATATTAACCTTAATGTAAAATGATCTAATCGGGTCTCTGTTCGCCCTACCCTAGAAGTTTAATAGTGAATTTTGTTCGCCATTTCATGCGCTTTGAGATGCCGCATAGCCTAATACGCTATCTGAAATAGGAGCGACGTAAATTGAACAAATGTGATAGAATTTCCGTGAATTCTTATATTAACCTTAATGTGAAATGATCTAATCGGGTCTCTGTTCGCCCTACCATAGAAGTCTAATAGTGCATTTCACTCGCCATTTCATGCGCTTTGAGATGCCGCTTAGCCCAATACGCTATCTGAAATAGGAGCGACGTCAGTTGAACAAATGTGATAGAATTTCGCTGAATTCTTTTATTAACCATAATGTAAAATGATCTGATCGGGTCTCTGTTCGCCCTAGCCTAGAAGTTTAATAGTGCATGTTATTCGCCATTTCATGCGCTTTGAGATGCCGCTTAGCCGAATACGCCATCTGAAATAGGAGCGACGTAAATTGAACAAATGTGATAGAATTTCCCTGAAATCCTATATTAATCAAAATATAAAATGATCTAATCGGGTCTCTGATTGCCGTATCATAAAAGATTAGTAGTGCATTTCACTCGCCATTTCATGCGCTTTGAGATCCCGCTTAGCCCAATACGCCATCTGAAATAGGAGCGACGTAAATAGAACAAATGTGATAGAATTTCCCTGAATTCTTATACTAACCAAAATATAAAATGATCTAATCGGGTCTCTGATTGCCCTATCATAGAAGATTAATAGTGCATTTTACTCGCCACTCCACGCGCTTTAGGATGCCGCCTAGCCCAGTACGCTATCCGAAATAGGAGCGACGTAAACTGAACAAATGTGATAGAATTTCCGTGAATTATTATATTAACCTTAATGTAAAATGATCCAATCGGGTCTCTGTTCGCCCTACCATAGAAGTCTAATAGTGCATTTCACTCGCCATTTCATTCGCTTTGTGATGCCGCTTAGCCCAATACGCTATCTGAAATAGGAGCGACGGAAGTTGAACAAATGTGATAGAATTACGCTGAATACTTTTATTAACCATAATGTAAAATGATCTGCTCGGGTCACTGTTCGCCCTAGCCTAGAAGTTTAATAGTTCATTTTATTCGCCATTTCATGCGCTTTGAGATGCCGCTTAGCCCAATACGCTATCTGAAATATGAGCGACACGATTTGAACAAATGTGATAGAATTTCCCTGAAATCTTGTATTAAACAAAATATAAAATGATCTAATCGCGTCTCTGATTGCCCTATCATACAAGTTTAATAGTGCATTTTACTCGCCAGTACGAGCGCTTTAAGATGCCGCATAGCCCAATACGCTATCTGAAATAGGAGCGACGTAAATTGAACAAATGTGATAGAATTTCACTGAATTCTTATATTAACCAAAATATAAAATGATCTAATCGGGTCTCTGATTGCCCTATCATAGAAGATTAATAGTGCATTTTACTCGCCACTCCACGCGCTTTAGGATGCCGCCTAGCCCAGTACGCTATCTGAAATAGGAGCGACGTAAATCCAACAAATGTGATAGAATCTTGCTGAATTCTTAAATTAACCATAATATAAAATGATCTAATCGGGTATCTGTTTGCCTTATCCTAGAAGTTTAATAGTGCATTATACTCGCCATTTCATGCGCTTCGAGATGCCGCTTAGCTCAATACGCTATCTGAAATAGGAGCGACCTAAATTGTACGAATGTGATAGAATTTTGCTGAATTCTTAAATTAACCATAATATAAAATGATCTAATCGGGTCTCTGCTTGCCCTACCCTAGAAGTTTAATAGTGCATTTTACTCGTCATTTCATGCGCTTTGAGATGCCGCTTTGCCCAATACGCTATCTGAAATAGGAGCGACGTAAATTGAACAAATGTGATAGAATTTCACTGAATTCTTATATTAACCAAAATATAAAATGATCTAATCGGGTCTCTGATTGCCCTAGCATAGAAGTTTAATAGTGCATTTTACTCGCCATTCCGAGCGCGTTAAGATGCCGCATAACCCAATACGCTATCTGAAATAGGAGCGACGTAAATTGAACAAATGTGATAGAATTTCGCTGAATTCTTAAACTAACTATAATATAAAATGATCTAATCGGGTCACTGATTGCCCTACCCTAGAAGTTTAATAGTGCATTTTACTTGCCATTTCATGCGCTTTGAGATGCCGCTTAGCACAATACGCTATCTGAAATATGAGCGACGTAAATTGAACAAATGTGATAGAATTTCGCAGAATTCTTATATTAACAAAAATATAAAATGATCTAATCGGGTCTCTGTTTGCCTTATCCTAGAAGTTTAGTATTGCATTTTACTCGCCATTTCATGCGCTTTGAGATGCCGCTTAGCCCAATACGCTATCTGAAATAGGAGCGACGTAAATTGAACAAATGTGATAGAATTTCGCTGAATTCTTAAATTAACTATAATATAAAATGATCTAATCGGGTCTCTTTGCCCTATCATAGAAGATTAATAGTGTATTATACTCGCCACTCCACGCGCTTTAGGATGCCGCCTAGCCCAGTACGCTATCCGAAATAGGAGCGACGTAAACTGAACAAATGTGATACAATTTTGCTGAATTCTTAAATTAACCATAATATAAAATGATCTAACCGGGTCTCTGATTGCCTTATCCTAGAAGTTTAGTATTGCATTTTACTCGCCATTTCATGCGCTTTGAGATGCCGCTTAGCCCAATACGCTATCTGAAATAGGAGCGACGTAAATTGAACAAATGTGATAGAATTTCGCTGAATTCTTATATTAACAAAAATATAAAATGATCTGATCGGGTCTCTGTTCGCCCTAGCCTAGCAGTTTAATAGTGCATTTTATTCGCCACTTCATGCGCTTTGAGATGCCGCTTAGCCGAATACGCTATCTGAAATAGGAGCGACGCAAATTAAACAAATGTGATACTATTTCCCTGAAATCTTATATTAAACAAAATATAAAATGATCTAATCGGGTCTCTGATTGCCCTATCATAGAAGTTTAGTAATGCATTTTACTCGCCATTCCACGCGCTTTAAGATGCCGCCTAGCCCAGTACGCTATCTGAAATAGGAGCGACGTAAGTTGAACAAATGAGATAGAATTTTGTTGAATTCTTAAATTAACCATAGTATAAAATGATCTGATCGGGTCTCTGTTTGCCCTACCCTAGAAGTGTAATAGTGCATTTTAGTCGCCATTTCATGCGCTTTGAGATCCCGCTTAGCCCAATACGCTATCTGAAATAGGAGCGACGTAAATTGAACAAATGTGATAGAATTTCCCTGAAATCTTATATTAATCAAAATATAAAATGATCTAATCGGGTCTCTGATTGCCCTATCATAGAAGATTAGTAGTGCATTTTACTCGCCATTCCACGCGCTTTAATATGCCGCCTAGCCCAGTACGCTATCTGAAATAGGAGCGACGTAACTTGAACAAATGTGATAGAATTACGCTGAATTCTTATATTAACCGTAATATAAAATGATCTAATCGGGTCTCTGTTTGCCTTATCCTAGAAGTTTGATAGCGCACTTTACTTGCCATTTCATGCGCTTTGAGATGCCGCTTAGCCCAATACGCTGTCTGGAATAGGAGCGACGTAAATTGAACAAATGTGATAGAATCCCGTGAATTCTTATATTAACCTTAATGTAAAATGATGCAATCGGGTCTCTGTTAGCCCTACCATAGAAGTCTAATAGTGCATTTTATTCGCCATTTTATGCGCTTTGAGATGCCGCTTAGCCGAATACGCTATCTGAAATAGGAGCGACGTAAATTGAACAGATGTGATAGAATCTCCCTGAAATCTTATATTAACCATAATATAAAATGATCTAATAGGGTCTCTGTTCGCCCTAGCCTAGAAGTTTAATAGTGCATTTCACTCGTCATTTCATGCGCTTTGAGATGCCGCTAAGCCCAATAAGCTATCTGTAATAGAAGCGACGTAAATTGATCAAATGTGATAGAATTTCGTTGAATTCTTATATTAACCTTAATGTAAAATGATCTAATCGGGTCTCTGTTTTCCTTATCCTAGAAGTTTAATAGTGCATTATACTCGTCATTTCATGCGGACTGAGATGCCGCTAAGCCCAATAAGCTATCTGAAATAGTAGCGACGTAAATTGAACAAATGTGATAGAATTTCGCAGAACTCTTATATTAACCAAAATATAAAATGATCTAATCGAGTCTCTGTTCGCCCTAGCCTAGTTGTTTAATAGTGCATTTATTCGCCATTTTATGCGCTTTGAGATGCCGCTTAGCCGAATACGCTATCTGAAATAGAAGCGACGTAAATTGAACAGATGTGATAGAATCTCCCTGAAATCTTATATTAACCATAATATAAAATGATCTAATCGGGTCTCTGTTCGCCCTAGCCTAGTAGTTTAATAGTGCATTTTATTCGCCATTTTATGCGCTTTGAGATGCCGCTTAGCCGAATACGCTATCTGAAATAGGAGCGACGTAAATTGAACAGATGTGATAGAATCTCCCTGAAATCTTATATTAACCATAATATAAAATGATCTAATAGGGTCTCTGTTCGCCCTAGCCTAGAAGTTTAATAGTGCATTTTATTCGCCATTTCATGCGCTTTTAGATGCCGCTTAGCCTAGTACGCTATCTGAAATAGGAACGACGTAAATTGAACAAATGTGATAGAATTTCACTGAATTCTTAAATTAACCATAATATAAAATGATCTAATCGGGTCTCTGTTTGCCCTACCGTAGAAGTTTAATAGTGCATTTTACTCGCCATTGCATGTGCTTTGAGATGCCGCATAGCCCAATACGCTCTATGAAATAGGAGCGACGTAAGTTGAACAAATGTGATAGAATTTCGCTGAATTCTTTTATTAACCATAATGTAAAATGATCTGATCGGGTCTCTGTTCGCAATAGCCTAGAAGTTTAATAGTGCATTTTATTCGCCATTTCATGCGCTTTGAGATGCCGCTTAGCCCAATACGCTATCTGAAATTGGAGCGACGTAAATTGAACAAATGTGATAGAATTTCACTGAATTCTTAAATTAACCATAATATAAAATGATCTAATCGGGTCTCTGATTGCCCTATCATAGAATTTTTATAGTGCATTTTACTCGCCATTCCACGCGCTTTAAGATGCCGCCTAGCCCAGTACGCTATCTGAAATAGGAGCGACGTAAATTGAGCAAATGTGATAGAATTTTGCTGAATTCTTAAATTAACCATAATATAAAATGATCTAATCGGGTCTCTGTTTGCCCTACCGTAGAAGTTTAATAGTGCATTTTACTCGCCATTGCATGTGCTTTGAGATGCCGCTATGCCCAATAAGCTATGTGTAATAGGAGCGACGTAAATTTTACAATTGTGATAGAATTTCGTTGAATTCTTATATTAACCAAAATATAAAATGATCTAATCGGGTCTCTGATTGCCCTATCATAGAAGTTTAATAGTGCATTTTACTCGCCATTCCACGCGCTTTAAGATGCCGCCTAGCCCAGTACGCTATCTGAAATAGGAGCGACGTAACTTGAACAAATGTGATAGAATCACGCTGCATTCTTATATTAACCGTAATATGAAATGATCTAATCGGGTCTCTGTTTGCCTTATCCTAGAAGTATAATAGTGCATTATACTCGCCATTTCATGCGCTTTTAGATGCCGCTTAGCCCAGGACGCTATCTGAAATAGGAACGACGTAAATTGAACAAATGTGAGAGAATTTTGCTGAATTCTTAAATTAACCATAATATGAAATGATCTATTCGGGTCCCTGTTTGCCCTACCCTAGAAGTTTGATAGTGCATTTCACTCGTCATTTCATGCGCTTTGAGATGCCGCTTAGCCCAATACGCTATCTGAAATTGGAGCGACGTAAATTGAACAAATGTGATAGAATTTCACTGAATTCTTAAATTAACCATAATATAAAATGATCTAATCGGGTCTCTGATTGCCCTACCCTAGAAGTTTAATAGTGCATTTTACTCACCATTCCACGCGCTCTAAGATGCCGCCTAGCCCAGTACGCTATCTGAAATAAGAGCGACGTAAATTGAACAAATGTGATAAAATTTTGCTGACATCTTAAATTAACCATAATATAAAATGATCTCATCGGGTCTCTGTTTGCCCTACCCTAGAAGTTTAATAGTGCATTTTACTCGCCATTTCATGCGCCTTCAGATGCCGCTTAGCCCTATAAGCTATCCGAAATAGGAGCGACGTAAATTGAACAAATGTGATAGAATTTCCCTGAAATCTTATATTAAACAAAATATAAAATGATCTAATCGGGTCTCCGATTGCCCTATCATAGAAGTTTAACAGGGCATTTCACTCGTCATTTCATGCGCTTTGACATGCCGCTTAGCCCAATAAGCTATCTGAAATAGGAGCGACGAAAATTGAACAAATGTGATAGAATTTCCCTGAAATCTTATATTAAACAAAATATAAAATGAGCTAATCGGGTCTCTTATTGCCCTATCATAAAAGTTGAGCAGTGCATTTTACTCGCCATTCCACGCGCTTTAAGATGGCGCCTAGCCCAGTACGCTATCTGAAATAGGAGCGACGTAAGTTGAACAAATGTGATAGAATTTCGCTGAATTCTTTTATTAACCATAATGTAAAATGATCTAATCGGGTCTCTGTTCGCCCAAGCCTAGAACTTTAATAGTGCATTTTATTCGCCATTTCATACGCTTTGAGATGCCGCTTTGCCCAATACGCTATCTGAAAAAGGAGCGAGGTAAATTGAACAAATGTGATAGAATTTCACTGAATTCTTATATTAACCAAAATATAAAATGATCTAATCGGGTCTCTGATTGCCCTAGGATAGAAGTTTAATAGTGCATTTTGCTCGCCATTTCATGCGCTTTGAGATGCCGCTGAGCCCAATACGCTATTTGAAATAGGAGCGACGTAAATTGAACAAATGTGATAGAATTTCACTGAATTCTTATATTAACCAAAATATAAAACGATCTAATCGTGTCTCTGTTCACCCTACCATAGAAGTCTAATGGTGCATTTCACTCGCCATTTCATGCGCTTTGAGATGCCGCTTAGCCCAATACGCTATCTGAAATAGGAACGACGTAAGTTGAACAAATGTGATAGAATTTCGCTGAATTCTTTTATTAACCATAATGTAAAATGATCTGCTCGGGTCTCTGTTCGCCCTAGCCTAGAAGTTTAATAGTGCATTCCACTCGTCATTTCATGCGCTTTGAGAATCCGCTGAGCCCAATAAGCTACCTGTAATAGGAGCGACGTAAATTGAACAAATGTGATAGAATTTCGATGAATTCTTAAATTAACCATAACATAAAATGATCTAATCGGGTCTCTGATTGCCCTACCCTAGAAGTTTAATAGTGCATTTTACTCCTCACTTCATGCGCTTTGAGAAGCCGCTTAGCCCAATACGCTAACTGAAATAGGAGCGACGTAAATTGAACAAATGTGATAGAATTTTGCTGAATTCTTAAATTAACCATAATCTAAAATGATCTAATCGGGTCTCTGTTTGTCCTACCCTAGAAGTTTAATAGTGCATTTTACTCGCCATTTCATGCGCATTGATATGCCGCTTAGCCCAATACGCTATCTGAAATAAGAGCGACGTAAATTGAACAAACGTGATAGGATTTCGCTGAATTCTTATATTAACCAAAACATAAAATGATCTAATCGGGTCTCCGATTGCCCTATCATAGAAGGCTAATAGTCCATTTTACTCGCTATTCCACGCGCTTTAAGATGCAGGCTAGCCCAGTAGGCTATCTGAAATAGGAGTGACGTAAATTCAACAAATGTGATAGAATTACGCTTAATTCTTATATTAACAGTAATATAAAATGATCTAATCGGGTCTCTCTTTCCCTTACCCTAGAAGTTTAACAGTGCACTTCACTCGCCATTTCATGCGCTTTGAGATGCCGCCTAGCCCAGTACGCTATCTAAAATAGGAGCGACGTAAGTTGAACAAATGTGATAGAATTACGCTTAATTCTTATATTAACCATAATATAAAATGATCAAATCGGGTCTCTGTCTGCCATACCCTAGAATTTTAATAGTGCATTTTATTCGCCATTTCATGCGCTTTGAGATGCCGCTTAGCCCAATACGCTATCTGAAATATCAGCGACGTAAATTGAACAAATGTGATAGAATTTCGCTGAATTCTTATATTAACCTTAATGTAAAATGATCTAATCGGGTCTCTGTTCGGCCTACCCTAGAAGTTTAATAGTGCATTTCTCTCGTCATTTCATGCGCTTTGAGATGCCGCTTAGCCCTGTAACCTATCTGAAATAGGAGCGATGTTAATTGAACAAATGTAATAGAATTTCCCTGAAGTCTTATATTAAACAAAATATAAAATGATCTAATCGGGTCTCTGATTGCCCTATCATAGAAGTTTAGTAGTGCATTTTACTCGCCATTCCACGCGCTTTAAGGTGCCGCCTAGCCCAGTACGCTATCTAAAATAGGAGCGACGTAAGTTGAACAAATGTGATAGAATTACGCTTAATTCTTATATTAACCGTAATATAAAATGATCTAATCGGGTCTCTCTTTCCCTTACCCTAGAAGTTTAAGAGTGCACTTCACTCGCCATGTCATGCGCTTTGAGATGCCGCTTAGCCCAATACGCTACCTGAAATAGGAGCGACGTAAATAGAACAAATGTGATTGAATTTCGCTGAATCCTTATATTAACCAAAATATAAAATGATCTAATCGGGTCTCTTATTGCCCTATCATAGAAGTTTCATAGGGCATTTTACTCGTCATTCCACGCGCTTTAAGATGCCGCCTAGCCCAGTACGCTATCTGAAATAGGAACGACGTAAATAGAACAAGTGTGATAGAATTTCGTTGAATTCTTAAATTAACCATAATATAAAATGATCAAATCGGGTCTCTGCCTGCCATACCCTAGAAGTTTAATAGTGCATTTTATTCGCCATTTCATGCGCTTTGAGATGCCGCTTAGCCCAATACGCTATCTGAAATATCAGCGACGTAAATTGAACAAATGTGATAGAATTTCGCTGAATTCTTATATTATCCTTAATGTAAAATGATTTAATCGGGTCTCTGATTGCCCTATCATAGAAGTTTAGTAGTGCATTTTACTCGCCATTCCACGCGCTTTAAGATGCCGCCTAGCCCAGTACGCTATCTAAAATAGGAGCGACGTAAGTTGAACAAATGTGATAGAATTACGCTGAATTCTTAAATTAACCATAATATAAAATGATCTAATCGGGTCTCTGTTTGCCCGACCCTAGAAGTTTAATAGCGCATATTACTCGCCATTTCATGCGCTTTGAGATGCCGCTTAGCACAATACGCTATCTGAAATAGGATCGACGTAAATTGAACAAATGTGATAAAATTTCGCTGAATTCTTAAATTAACTATAATAGAAAATGATCTAATCGGGTCACTGATTGCCCTATCATAGAAGTTTAATAGTGCATTTTACTCGCCATTCCACGCGCTTTAAGTTACCGCCTAGCCCAGTACGCTATCTGAAATAGGAGCGACGTAAATTGAACAAATGTGATAGAATTTTGCTGAATTCTTAAATTAACCATAACATAAAATGATCTAATCGGGTCTCTGTTTGCCCTACCCTAGAAGTTTAATAGTGCATTTTACTCGCCATTTCATGCGCTTTGAGATGCCGCTTAGCCCGATACGCTATCTGAAATACGAGCGACGTAAATTGAACAAATGTTGTAGAATTTCGCTGAATTCTTATATTAACCAAAATATAAAATGATCTAATCGGGTCTCTGATTGCCCTATCATAGATGATTAATAGTGCATTTTACTCGCCACTCCACGCGCTTTAGGATACCGCCTAGCCCAGTGCGCTATCCGAAATAGGAGCGACGTAAATTGAACAAATGTGATAGAATTTCCCTGAAATCTTAAATTAACTATAATATAAAATGATCTAATCGGGTCACTGATTGCCCTATCATAGAACTTTAATAGTGCATTTTACTGGCCATTCCACGCGCTTTAAGATGTCGCCTAGCCCAGTACGCTATCTGAAATAGGAGCGACCTAAATTGAACGATTGTGATAGAATTTTGCTGAATTCTTAAATTAACCATAATATAAAATGATCTAATCGGGTCTCTGCTTGCCCTACCCTAGAAGTTTAATAGTGCATTTTACTCGCCATTTCATGCGCTTTGAGATGCCGCTTTGCCCAATAAGCTATCTGAAATAGGAGCGACGTAAATTGAACAAATGTGATAGAATTTCCCTGAAATCTTATATTAAACAAAATGTAAAATGATCTAATCGGGTCTCTGTTCGCCCTAGCCTAGAAGTTTAATCGTGCATTTTACTCGCCATATCATGCGCTTTGAGATGCCGCTTAGCCCAATACGCTATCTGAAATAGGAACGACGTAAATTGAACAAATGTGATAGAATTTCCCTGAATTCTTATATTAACCTTAATGTAAAATGATCTAATCGGTTCTCTGTTCGCCCTACCCTAGAAGTTTAAGAGTGCCTTTCACTCGTAATTGCATGCGCTTTGAGATGCCGCATAGCCCAATTAGCTATATGAAATAGGAGCGACGTAAATTGAACAAATGTGATAGAATTTCGCTGAATTCTTGTATTAACCAAAATATAAAATGATCTAATCGGGTCTCTGATTGCCCTATCATAGAAGTTTAATAGTGCATTTCACTCGCCATTCCACGCGCTTTAAGATGCCGCCTAGCCCAGTACGCTATCTGAAATAGGAACGACGTAAATTGAACAAATGTGATAGGATTATGCAGAATTCTTAAATTAACCATAATATAAAATGATCTAATCGGGTCTCTGGTTGCCCTACCCTAGAAATTTAACAGTGCATTTTACTCGCCATTTCATGCGCTTTGAGATGCCGCGTAGCCCAATACGCTATCTGAAATAGGAGCGACGTAAGTTGAACAAATGTGATAGAGTTTCGCTGAATTCTTAAATTAACCATAATATAAAATGATCTAGTCGGGTCTCTGATTGCCCTATCATAGAAGTTTAACAGTGCATTTCACTCATCATTTCATGCGCTTTGAGATGCCGCTTTGCCCAATAAGCTATCTGAAATAGGAGCGACGAAAATTGAACAAATGTGATAGAATTTCCCTGAAATCTTATATTAAACAAAATGTAAAATGATCTAATCGGGTCTCTGTTCGCCCTAGCCTAAAAGTTTAATCGTGCATTTTACTCGCCATTTCATGCGCTTTGAGATGCCGCTTAGCCCAATACGCTATCTGAAATAGGAACGACGTAAACTGAACAAATGTGATAGAATTTCCCTGAATTCTTATATTAACCAAAGTGTAAAATGATCTAATCTAGTCTCTGATTGCCCTATCATAGAAGGTTAATAGTGCATTTTACTCGCCATTCCACACGCTTTAAGATGCCGCTTAGCCCAATACGCTATCTGAAATAGGAGCGACGTAAATTGAACAAATGTGATAGAATCACGCTGCATTCTTATATTACCCGTAATATAAAATGATCTAATCGGGTCTCTGTTTGCCCTAGCCTAGAAGTTTAATAGTGCATTTCACTCGTCATTTCATGCGCTTTGAGATGCCTCTAAGCCCAATAAGCTATCTGTAATAGGAGCGACGTAAATTTTACAAATGTGATAGAATTTCGTTGAATTCTTATATTAACCAAAATATAAAATGATCTAATCGGGTCTCTGTTTGCCCTACCCTAGAAGTTTAATAGTGCATTTTACTCGCCATTTCATGCGCTTTGAGAAGCCG
This sequence comes from Macropis europaea, assembly GCA_916610135.2. Lineage (NCBI taxonomy): Eukaryota > Metazoa > Arthropoda > Insecta > Hymenoptera > Melittidae > Macropis > Macropis europaea. The sequence continues at coordinate 100,427 of CAKAJE020001853.1, forward strand.
CATAGCACAATACGCTATCTGAAATAGGAGTCACGTAAATTGAAAAATGTGATAGAATTTCCCTGAATTCTTATATTAACCTTAATGTAAAATGATCTAATCGGGTCTCTGTTCGCCCTACCCTAGAAGTTTAATAGTGCATTTCACTCGTAATTGCATGCGCTTTGAGATGCCGCATAGCCAAATTAGCTATCTGAAATAGGAGCGACGTAAATTGAACAAATGTGATAGAATTTCGCTGAATTCTTGTATTAACCAAAATATAAAATGATCTAATCGGGTCTCTGATTGCCTTATCATAGAAGTTTAAGAGTGCATTTCACTCGACATTCCACGCGCTTTAAAATGCCGCCTAGCCCAGTACGCTATCTGAAATAGGAACGACGTAAATTGAACAAATGTGATAGAATTTTGCTGAATTCTTAAATTAACCATAATATAAACTGATCTAATCGGGTCTCTGTTTGCCCTACCCTAGAAGTTTAATAGTGCGTTTTACTCGCCATTTCATACGCTTTCAGATGCCACTTAGCCCAATACGCTATCTGAAATATCAAAGACGTAAATTGAACAAATGTGATAGAATTTCGCTGAATTCTTATATTACCCTTAATGTGAAATGATCTAATCGGGTCTCTGCTCGCCCTAGCCTAGAAGTTTAATAGTGCATTTTATTCGCCATTGCATGCGCTTTGAGATGCCGCTTAGCCGAATACGCTATCTGAAATATCAGCGACGTAAATTGAACAAATGTGAGAGAATTTCGCTGAATTCTTGTATTAACCAAAATATAAAATGATGTAATCGGGTCTCTGATTGCCCTATCATAGAAGTTTAATAGTGCATTTCACTCGCCATTCCACGCGCTTTAAGATGCCGCCTAGCCCAGTACGCTATCTGAAATAGGAGCGACGTAACTTGAACAAATGTGATAGAATTACGCTGCATTCTTATATTAACCGTAATATAAAATGATCTAATCGGGTATCTGTTTGCCTTATCCTAGAAGTTTAATAGTGCATTATACTCGCCATTTCATGCGCTTCGAGATGCCGCTTAGCTCAATACGCTATCTGAAATAGGAGCGACGAAAGTTGAACAAATGTGATAGAATTTCGCTGAATTATTTTATTAACCAGAATGTAAAATGATCTAATCGGGTCTCTGATTGCCCTAGCATAGAAGTTTAGTGGTGCATTTTACTCGCCATTCCGAGCGCGTTAAGATGCCGCATAGCCCAATACGCTACCTGAAATAGGAGCGACGTAAATTGAACAAATGTGATAGAATTTCGCTGAATTCTTAAATTAACTATAATATAAAATGATCTAATCGGGTCACTGATTGCCCTACCCTAGAAGTTTAATAGTGCATTTTACTTGCCATTTCATGCGCTTTGAGATGCCGCTTAGCACAATACGCTATCTGAAATAGGAACGACGTAAATTGAACAAATGTGATAGAATTTCGCTGAATTCTTAAATTAACCATAATATAAAATGATCTAATCGGGTCCCTGTTTGCCCTACCCTAGAAGTTGAATAGTGCATTTCACTCGTCATTTCATGCGCTTTGAGATGCCGCTTAGCCCAATACGCTATCTGAAATAGGAGCGACGTAAATTGAACAAATGTGATAGAATTTCGCTGAATTCTTATTTTAACCAAAGTATAAAATGATCTAATCTAGTCTCTGATTGCCCTATCATAGAAGGTTAATAGTGCATTTTACTCGCCATTCCACGCGCTTTAAGATGCCGCCTAGCCCAGTACGCTGTCTGAAATAGAAGCGACGCAAATTGAACAAGTGTGATAGAATTTTGCTGAATTCTTAAATTAACCATAATATAAAATGATCTAATCGGGTCTCTGCTTGCCCTACCCTAGAAGTTTAATAGTGCATTTTACTCGCCATTTCATGCGCTTTGAGATGCCGCTTTGCCCAATAAGCTATCTGAAATAGGAGCGACGTAAATTGAACAAATGTGATAGAATTTCCCTGAAATCTTATATTAAACAAAATGTAAAATGATCTAATCGGGTCTCTGTTCGGCCTAGCCTAGAAGTTTAATCGTGCATTTTACTCGCCATTCCACGCGCTTTAAGATGCCGCCTAGCCCAGTACGCTATCTGAAATAGGAACGACGTAAATTGAACAAATGTGATAGGATTATGCAGAATTCTTAAATTAACCATAATATAAAATGATCTAATCGGGTCTCTGGTTGCCCTACCCTAGAAATGTAACAGTGCATTTTACTCGCCATTTCATGCGCTTTGAGATGCCGCGTAGCCCAATACGCTATCTGAAATAGGAGCGACGTAAGTTGAACAAATGTGATAGAGTTTCGCTGAATTCTTAAATTAACCATAATATAAAATGATCTAGTCGGGTCTCTGATTGCCCTATCATAGAAGTTTAACAGTGCATTTCACTCATCATTTCATGCGCTTTGAGATGCCGCTTTGCCCAATAAGCTATCTGAAATAGGAGCGACGTAAATTGAACAAATGTGATAGAATTTCCCTGAAATCTTATATTAAACAAAATGTAAAATGATCTAATCGGGTGTCTGTTCGCCCTAGCCTAGAAGTTTAATCGTGCATTTTACTCGCCATTTCATGCGCTTTGAGATGCCGCCTAGCCCAGTACGCTATCTGAAATAGGAGCGACGTAAGTTGAACAAATGTGATAGAATTACGCTGCATTCTTATATTAACCGTAATATAAAATGATCTAATCGGGTCTCTGTTTGCCTTATTCTAGAAGTTTAACAGCGCGTTTTACTCGCCATTCCACGCGCTTTAAGGTGCCGCCTAGCCCAGTATGCTATCTGAAATAGGACCGACGTAAATTGAACAAATGTGAGAGAATTTCGCTGAATTCTTAAATTAACCATAATATAAAATGATCTAATGGGGTCTCTGTTTGCCCTACCCCAGAAGTTTAATAGTGCATTTTACTCGCCATTTCCTGCGCTTTGAGATGCCGCTTAGCACAAGTCGCTATCTGAAATAGGAGCGATGTAAATTGAACAAATGTGATAGAATTTCGCTGAATTCTTATATTAACCTTAATGTAAAATGATCTAATCGGGTCTTTGTTCGCCCTACCCAAGAAGTTTAATAGTGCATTTCACTCGTCAATTCATGCGCTTTGCGATGCCGCTTAGCCCAATAAGCTATCTGAAATTGGAGCGACGTAAATTGAACAAATGTGATAGAATTTCGCTGAATTCTTATATTAACCAAAATATAAAATGATCTAATCGGGTCTCTGATTGCCCTATCATAGAAGTTTAATAGTGCATTTTACTCGCCATTACACACTCTTTAAGATGCCGCCTAGCCCAGTACGCTATCTGAAATAGGAGCTACGTAAGTTGAACGAATGTGACAGAATTACGCTGATTTCTTATATTAACCGTAATATAAAATGATCTAATCGGGTCTCTCTTTGCCTTATCCTAGAAGTTTAATAGTGCATTGTACTCGCCATTTCATGCGCTTTGAGATGCCTCTTAGCCCAATACGCTATCTGAAATAGGAGCGACGTAAATTGAACAAATGTGATAGAATTTCGCTGAATTCTTATATTAACCAAAATATAAAATGATCTAGTCCGGTCTCTGTTTGCCCTACCCTAGGAGTTGAATAGTGCATTGTACGAGCCATTTCTTGCGCTTTGAGATGCAGCTTAGCCCAATACGCTATCTGAAATAGGAGCGACGTAAATTGAACAAATGTGATAGAATTTCGCTGAATTCTTATATTAACCGTAATATAAAATGATCTTATCGGGTCTCTGATTGCCCCACCCTAGAAGTTTAATAGTGCATTTTACTCGCCATTTCATGCGCTTTGAGATGCCGCTTAGCCCAATACGCTATCTGAAATAGGAGCGACGTAAATTAAACAAATGTGATAGAACTTCGCTGAATTCTTATATTAACCATAATATAAAATGATCTAATCGGGTCTCTGATTGCCCTACCCTAGAAGTTTAATAGTGCATTTTACTCACCATTCCACGCGCTTTCAGTTGCCGCCTAGCCCAGTACGCTATCTGAAATAGGAGCTACGTAAGTTGAACAAATGTCACAGAATTACGCTGAATTCTTATATTAACCGTAATATAAAATGATCTAATCGGGTCTCTGTTTGCCTTATCCTAGAAGTTTAATAGTGCCTTTTACTCGTCAATTCATGCGCTTTGCGATGCCGCTTATCCCAATAAGCTATCTGAAATAGGAGCGACGTAAATTGAACAAATGTGATAGAATTTCGCTGAATTCTTATATTAACCAAAATATAAAATGATCTAATCGGGTCTCTGATTGCCCTATCATAGAAGTTTAACAGTGCATTTTACTCGTCATTCCACGCGCTTTAAATTGTCGCCTAGCCCAACACGCTATCTGAAATAGGAGCTACGTAAGTTGAACAAATGTCACAGAATTACGCTGAATTCTTATATTAACCGTAATATAAAATGATCTAATCGGGTCTCTGTTTGCCTTATCCTAGAAGTTTAATAGTGCATTTTACTCGTCAATTCATGCGCTTTGAAATGCCGCTTAGCCCAGTACGCTATCTGAAATAGGAGCGATGTAAATTGAACAAATGTGATAGAATTTCGATGAATTCATTTATTAACCAAAATATAAAATGATTTAATCGGGTCTCTGATTGCCCTACCCTAGAAGTTTAATAGTGCATTTTACTCGCCAGTTCATGCGCTTTGAGATGCCGCTTAGCCCAATACGCTATCTGAAATAGGAGCGACGTAAATTGAACAAATGTGATAGAATTTCGCTGAATTCTTATATTAACCAAAATATAAAATGATCTAATCGGGTCTCTGATTGCCCTATCATAGAAGTTTAATACTGCATTTTACTCGCCATTCCACGCGCTTTAAGATGCCGCCTATCCCAGTACGCTATCTGAAATAGGAGCTACGTAAGTTGAACGAATGTGACAGAATTACGCTGATTTCTTATATTAACCGTAATATAAAATGATCTAATCGGGTCTCTGTTTGCCTTATCCTAGAAGTTTAATAGTGCATTTTACTCGCCATTTCATGCGCTTTGAGATGCCTCTTAGCCCAATACGCTATCTGAAATAGGAGCGACGTAAATTGAACAAATGTGATAGAATTTCGCTGAATTCTTATATTAACCAAAATATAAAATGATCTAATCCGGTCTCTGTTTGCCCTACCCTAGAAGTTGAATAGTGCATTGTACGAGCCATTTCTTGCGCTTTGAGATGCAGCTTAGGCCAATACGCTATCTGAAATTGGAGCGACGTAAATTGAACAAATGTGATAGAATTTCGCTGAATTCTTATATTAACCAAAATATGAAATGATCTTATCGGGTCTCTGATTGCCCTATCATAGAAGTTTAATAGTGCATTTTACTCGCCATTCCACGCGCTTTAAGATGCCGCAGAGGCCAATACGCTATCTGACATAGGAGCGACGTAAATTGAACAAATGTGATAGAATTTCGCTGAATTCTTAAATTAATCATAATATAAAATGATCTAACGGGGTCTCTGATTGCCCTACCCTAGAAGATTAATAGTGCATTTCACTCCTCATTTCATGCGCTTTGAGATGCCGCTTAGCCCAAGACGCTATCTGACATAGGAGCGACGTAAATTGAACAAATGTGATAGAATTTCGCTGAGTTCTTATATTAACCAAAATATAAAATGATCTAATCGTGTCTCTGTTTGCCCTACCCTAGAAGTTTAATAGTGCATTTCACTCGTCATATCATGCGCTTTGCGATGCCGCTTAGCCCAATAAGCTATCTGAAATAGGAGCTCCGTAAATTGAACAAATGTGATAGAATTTCGCTGAATTCTTATATTAACCAAAATATAAAACGATCTAATCGGGTCTCTGATTGCCCTATCATAGAAGTTTAATAGTGCTCTCTACTCGCTATTCCACGCGCTTTAAGATGCCGCCTAGCCCAGTACGCTATCTGAAATAGGAGCGACGTATGTTGAACAAATGTGATAGAATTTCCCTGAATTCTTATATTAACCTTAATGTAAAATGATCTAATCGGGTCTCTGATTGCCCTACCCTAGAAGTTTAATAGTTCATTTTACTCGCCATTTCTTGCGCTTTGAGATGCCGCTTAGCCCAATACGCTATCTGAAATATCAGCGACGTAAATTGAACAAATGTGAGAGAATCTCGCTGAATTCTTATATTAACCAAAATATAAAATGATCTAATCGGGTCTCTGATTGCCCTATCATAGAAGTTTAATAGTGCATTTTACTCGCCATTTCATGCGCTTTGAGATGCCGCTTAGCCCAATACGCTATCTGAAATAGGGGCGACGTAAATTGAACAAATGTGATAGAATTACTCTGAATTCTTATATTAACCGTAATATAAAATGATCTAATCGGGTCTCTGATTGCCCTATCATAGAAGTTTAATAGTGCATTTTACTCGCCATTCCACGCGCTTTAAGTTGCCGCCTAGCCCAGTACGCTATCTGAAATAGGAGCTACGTAAGTTGAACAAATGTGATAGAATTTTGCTGAATTCTTAAATTAACCATAATATAAAATGATATAATCGGGTCTCTGTTTGCCCTACCCAAGAACTTTAATAGTGCATTTCTCTCGTCATTTCATGCGCTTTGAGATGCCGCTTAGCCCAATACGCTATCTGAAATAGGAGCGACGTAAATTGAACAAATGTGATAGAATTTCCATGAAATCTTATATTAAACAAAATATAAAATGATCTAAACGGGACTCTGATTGCCCTATCATAGAAGTTTAGTAGTGCATTTTACTCGCCCTTCCACGCGCTTTAAGATGCCGCCTAGCCCAGTACACTATCTGAAATAGGAGCGACGTATGTTGAACAAATGTGATATAATTACGCTGAATTCTTATATTAACCGTAATATTAAATGATCTAATCGGGTCTCGGTTTGCCTTACCCTAGAAGTTTAATAGTGCATTTTACTCGCCATTTCATGTTCTTTGAGATGCCGCTTAGCCCAATACGCTATCTGCAACATGAGCGACGTAAATTGAACAAATGTGATAGAATTTCGCTGAATTCTTAAATTAACCATAATATAAAATGATCTAATCGGGTCTCTGTTTGCCCTACCCTGGAAGTTTAATAGTACATTTTACTCGCCATTTCTTGCGCTTTGAGATGCCGCTTAGCCCAATACGCTATCTGAAATATCAGCGACGTAAATTGAACAAATGTGATAGAATATCGCTGAATTCTTATATTAACCTCAATGTAAAATGATCTAATCGGGTCTTTGTTCGCCCTACCCTAGAAGTTTAATAGTGCATTTAACTCGTCATTTCATGCGCGTTGAGATGCCGCTTAGCCCAATAAGCTATCTGAAATAGGAGCGACGTAAATTGAACAAATGTGATAGAATTTCGCTGAATTCTTAAATTAACCATAATATAAAATGATGTGATGGGGTCTCTGTTTGCCCTACCCTAGAAGTTTAATAGTGCATTTGACTCGTCATTTCATGCGCTTTGAGATGCCGCTTAGCCCAATACGCTATCTGAAATAGGAGCGATGTAAATTGATCAAATGTGATAGAATTTCGCTGAATTCTTTTATTAACCATAACGTAAAATGATCTAATCGGTTCTCTGTTCGCCCTAGCGTAGAAGCTTAACTGTGCATTTTATTCGTCATTGCATGCGCTTTGAGATGCCGCTTAGCCCAATACGCTATCTGAAATAGGAGCGACGTAAATTGAACAAATGTGATAGAATTTCGCTGAATTCTTATATTAACCAAAATATAAAATGATCTAATCCGGTCTCTGTTTGCCCTACCCTAGAAGTTTAATAGTGCATTTTACTCGCCATTTCTCGCGCTTCGAGTTGCCGCTTAGCCCAATACGCTATCTGAAATATCAGCGACGTAAATTGAACAAATGTGAGAGAATTTCGTTGAATTCTTAAATTAACCATAATATAAAATGATCTTATCGGGTCCCTGTTTGCCCTACCCTAGAAGTTTAATAGTGCATTTTACTCGACATTTCTTGCGCTTTGAGATGCCGCTTAGTCCAATACGCTATCTGAAATATCAGCGACGTAAATTGAACAAATGTGAGAGAATTTCGCTGAATTCTTATATTAACCAAAATATAAAATGATCCAGTCGGGTCTCTGATTACCCTATCATAGAAGTTTAGTAGTGCATTTTACTCGCCCTTCCACGCGCTTTGAGATACCGCCTTGCCCAGTACGCTATCTGAAATAGGAGCGACGTAAGTTGAACAAATGTGATAGAATTACGCTGAATTCTTATATTAACCGTAATATAAAATGATCTAATCGGGTCTCTGTTTGCCCTACCCTAGAAGTTTAACAGTGCATTTTACTCGTCATTTCATGCGCTTCGAGATGCCGCATAGCCCACTACGCTATCTGACATAGGAGCGACGTAAATTGAACAAATGTGATAGAATTTCGCTGAATTCTTAAATTAACCATAATATAAAATGATCTAATGGGATCTCTGATTGCCCTACCCTAGAAGATTAATAGTGCATTTCACTCGCCATTTCATGCGCTTTGAGATGCCGCTTAGCCCAATACGCTATCTGACATAGGAGCGACGTAAATTGAACAAATGTGATAGAATTTCGCTGAATTCTTATATTAACCAAAATATAAAATGATCTAATCGGGTCTCTGATTGCCCTATCATAGAAGTTTAATAGTGCATTTTACTCGCCATTCCACGCGCTTTAAGTTGCCGCCTAGCCCAGTACGCTATCAGAAATAGGAGCTACGTAAGTTGAACAAATGTGACAGAATTACGCTGAATTCTTATATTAACCGTAATATAAAATGATCTAATCGGGTCTCTGATTGCCCTATCATAGAAGTTTAATAGTGCAATTGTACTGGCTATTCCACGCGCTTTAAGATGCCGCCTAGCCCAGTACGCTATCTGAAATAGGAGCGACGTATGTTGAACAAATGTGATAGAATTTCCCTGAATTCTTATATTAACCTTAATGTAAAATGATCTAATCGGGTCTCTGATTGCCCTACCCTAGAAGTTTACTAGTTCATTTTACTCGCCATTTCTTGCGCTTTGAGATGCCGCTTAGCCCAATACGCTATCTAAAATATCAGCGACGTAAATTGAACAAATGTGAGAGAATCTCGCTGAATTCTTATATTAACCAAAATATAAAATGATCTAATCGGGTCTATGATTGCCCTATCATAGAAGTTTAAAAGTGCATTTTACTCGACATTCCACGCGCTTTAAGATGCCGCCTAGCCCAGTACGCTATCTGAAATAGGAGCGACGTAAATTGAACAAATGTGATAGAATTTCGCTGAATTCTTATATTAACCGTAATATAAAATGATCTAATCGGGTCTCTGTTTGCCCTACCCTAGAAGTTTAATAGTGCATTTTACTGGCCATTTCATGCGCATTGAGATGCCGCTTAGCCCAATACGCTATCTGAAATAGGAGCGATGTAAATTGAACAAATGTGATAGAATTTCGCTGAATTCTTATATTAACCTTAATGTAAAATGATCTAATCGGGTCTTTGTTCGCCCTACCCAAGAAGTTTAATAGTGCATTTCACTCGTCAATTCATGCGCTTTGCGATGCCGCTTAGCCCAATAAGCTATCTGAAATTGGAGCGACGTAAATTGAACAAATGTGATAGAATTTCGCTGAATTCTTATATTAACCAAAATATAAAATGATCTAATCGGGTCTCTGATTGCCCTATCATAGAAGTTTAATAGTGCATTTTACTCGCCATTACACACTCTTTAAGATGCCGCCTAGCCCAGTACGCTATCTGAAATAGGAGCTACGTAAGTTGAACGAATGTGACAGAATTACGCTGATTTCTTATATTAACCGTAATATAAAATGATCTAATCGGGTCTCTCTTTGCCTTATCCTAGAAGTTTAATAGTGCATTGTACTCGCCATTTCATGCGCTTTGAGATGCCTCTTAGCCCAATACGCTATCTGAAATAGGAGCGACGTAAATTGAACAAATGTGATAGTATTTCGCTGAATTCTTATATTAACCAAAATATAAAATGATCTAGTCCGGTCTCTGTTTGCCCTACCCTAGGAGTTGAATAGTGCATTGTACGAGCCATTTCTTGCGCTTTGAGATGCAGCTTAGCCCAATACGCTATCTGAAATAGGAGCGACGTAAATTGAACAAATGTGATAGAATTTCGCTGAATTCTTATTTTAACCTTAATGTAAAATGATCTAATCGGGTCTTTGTTCGCCCTACCCTAGAAGTTTAATAGTGCATTTCACTCGTCATTTCATGCGCTTTGAGTTGCCGCTTATCCCAATAAGCTATCTGAAATAGGAGGGACGTAAATTGAACAAATGTGATAGAACTTCGCTGAATTCTTATATTAACCGTAATATAAAATGATCTTATCGGGTCTCTGACTGCCCCACCCTAGAAGTTTAATAGTGCATTTTACTCGCCCTTTCGTGCGCTTTGAGATGCCGCTTAGCCCAATACGCTATCTGAAATAGGAGCGACGTAAATTGAACAAATGTGATAGAATTTCGCTGAATTCTTATATTAACCAAAATATAAAATGATCTAATCGGTTCTCTGATTGCCCTACCCTAGAAGTTTAATAGTGCATTTTACTCGCCATTTCATGCGCTTTGAGATGCCGCTTAGCCCAATACGCTATCTGAAATAGGAGCGACGTAAATTGAACAAATGTGATAGAATTTCGCTGAATTCTTAAATTAACCATAATATAAAATGATCTAACGGGGTCTCTGATTGCCCTACCCTAGAAGATTAATAGTGCATTTCACTCCTCATTTCATGCGCTTTGAGATGCCGCTTAGCCCAAGACGCTATCTGACATAGGAGCGACGTAAATTGAACAAATGTGATAGAATTTCGCTGAATTCTTATATTAACCAAAATATAAAATGATCTAATCGTGTCTCTGTTTGCCCTACCCTAGAAGTTTAATAGTGCATTTCACTCGTCATATCATGCGCTTTGCGATGCCGCTTAGCCCAATAAGCTATCTGAAATAGGAGCGCCGTAAATTGAACAAATGTGATAGAATTTCGCTGAATTCTTATATTAACCAAAATATAAAATGATCTAATCGGGTCTCTGATTGCCCTATCATAGAAGTTTAATAGTGCACTCTACTCGCTATTCCACGCGCTTTAAGATGCCGCCTAGCCCAGTACGCTATCTGAAATAGGAGCGACGTATGTTGAACAAATGTGATAGAATTTCCCTGAATTCTTATATTAACCTTAATGTAAAATGATCTAATCGGGTCTCTGATTGCCCTACCCTAGAAGTTTAATAGTTCATTTTACTCGCCATTTCTTGCGCTTTGAGATGCCGCTTAGCCCAATACGCTATCTGAAATATCAGCGACGTAAATTGAACAAATGTGAGAGAATCTCGCTGAATTCTTATATTAACCAAAATATAAAATGATCTAATCGGGTCTCTGATTGCCCTATCATAGAAGTTTAATAGTGCATTTTACTCGCCATTTCATGCGCTTTGAGATGCCGCTTAGCCCAATACGCTATCTGAAATAGGGGCGACGTAAATTGAACAAATGTGATAGAATTACTCTGAATTCTTATATTAACCGTAATATAAAATGATCTAATCGGGTCTCTGTTTGCCTTACCCTAGAAGTTTAATAGTGCATTTTACTCGCCATTTCATGCGCTTTGAGATGCCGCTTAGCCCAATACGCTATCTGAAATAGGAGTGACGTAAATTGAACAAATGTGATATAATTTCGCTGAATTCTTAAATTAACCATAATATAAAATGATCTAATGGGGTCTGTGATTGCCCTACCCTAGAAGATTAATAGTGCATTTCACTCGCCATTTCATGCGCTTTGAGATGCCGCTTAGCCCAATACGCTATCTGACATAGGAGCGACGTAAATTGAACAAATGTGATAGAATTTCGCTGAATTCTTATATTAACCAAAATATAAAATGATCTAATCGGGTCTCTGATTGCCCTATCATAGAAGTTTAATAGTGCATTTTACTCGCCATTCCACGCGCTTTAAGTTGCCGCCTAGCCCAGTACGCTATCTGAAATAGGAGCTACGTAAGTTGAACAAATGTGATAAAATTTTGCTGAATTCTTAAATTAACCATAATATAAAATGATATAATCGGGTCTCTGTTTGCCCTACCCAAGAACTTTAATAGTGCATTTCTCTCGTCATTTCATGCGCTTTGAGATGCCGCTTAGCCCAATACGCTATCTGAAATAGGAGCGACGTAAATTGAACAAATGTGATAGAATTTCGCTGAATTCTTAAATTAACCATAATATAAAATGATGTGATGGGGTCTCTGTTTGCCCTACCCTAGAAGTTTAATAGTGCATTTGACTCGTCATTTCATGCGCTTTGAGATGCCGCTTAGCCCAATACGCTATCTGAAATAGGAGCGATGTAAATTGATCAAATGTGATAGAATTTCGCTGAATTCTTTTATTAACCATAACGTAAAATGATCTAATCGGTTCTCTGTTCGCCCTAGCGTAGAAGCTTAACTGTGCATTTTATTCGTCATTGCATGCGCTTTGAGATGCCGCTTAGCCCAATACGCTATCTGAAATAGGAGCGACGTAAATTGAACAAATGTGATAGAATTTCGCTGAATTCTTATATTAACCAAAATATAAAATGATCTAATCGGGTCTCTGTTTGCCCTACCCTAGAAGTTTAATAGTGCATTTTACTCGCCATTTCTCGCGCTTCGAGTTGCCGCTTAGCCCAATACGCTATCTGAAATATCAGCGACGTAAATTGAACAAATGTGAGAGAATTTCGTTGAATTCTTAAATTAACCATAATATAAAATGATCTTATCGGGTCCCTGTTTGCCCTACCCTAGAAGTTTAATAGTGCATTTTACTCGACATTTCTTGCGCTTTGAGATGCCGCTTAGTCCAATACGCTATCTGAAATATCAGCGACGTAAATTGAACAAATGTGAGAGAATTTCGCTGAATTCTTATATTAACCAAAATATAAAATGATCCAGTCGGGTCTCTGATTACCCTATCATAGAAGTTTAGTAGTGCATTTTACTCGCCCTTCCACGCGCTTTGAGATACCGCCTTGCCCAGTACGCTATCTGAAATACGAGCGACGTAAGTTGAACAAATGTGAGAGAATCTCGCTGAATTCTTATATTAACCTTAATGTAAAATGATCTAATCGGGTCTCTGTTCGCCCTACCCTAGAAGATTACTAGTGAATTTCACACGTCATTTCATGCGCTTTGAGATGCCGCTTAGCTCAATAACCTATCTGAAATAGGAGCGACGTAAATTGGACAAATGTGATAGAATTTTTCTGAATTCTTAAATTAACCATAATGTAAAATGATCGAATCGGGTCTCTGATTGCCCTACCCTAGAAGTTTAATAGTACATTTTACTCGCCATTTCTTGCGCTTTGAGATGCCGCTTAGCCCAATACGCTATCTGAAATATCAGCGACGTAAATTGAACAAATGTGAGAGAATCTCGCTGAATTCTTATATTAACCTTAATGTAAAATGATCTAATCGGGTCTCTGTTCGCCCTACCCTAGAAGATTACTAGTGAATTTCACACGTCATTTCATGCGCTTTGAGATGCCGCTTAGCTCAATAACCTATCTGAAATAGGAGCGACGTAAATTGGACAAATGTGATAGAATTTTTCTGAATTCTTAAATTAACCATAATGTAAAATGATCGAATCGGGTCTCTGATTGCCCTACCCTAGAAGTTTAATAGTTCATTTTACTCGCCATTTCTTGCGCTTTGAGATGCCGCTTAGCCCAATACGCTATCTGAAATATCAGCGACGTAAATTGAACAAATGTGAGAGGATCTCGCTGAATTCTTATATTAACCAAAATATAAAATGATCTAATCGGGTCTATGTTTGCCCTATCATAGAAGTTTAAAAGTGCATTTTACTCGCCATTCCACGCGCTTTAAGATGCCGCCTAGCCCAGTACGCTATCTGAAATAGGAGCGACGTAAATTGAACAAATGTGATAGAATTTCGCTGAATTCTTATATTAACCGTAATATAAAATGATCTAACCGGGTGTCTGTTTGCCCTACCCTAGAAGTTTAACAGTGCATTTTACTCGTCATTTCATGCGCTTCGAGATGCCGCATAGCCCAATACGCTATCTGACATAGGAGCGACGTAAATTGAACAAATGTGATAGAATTTCGCTGAATTCTTAAATTAACCATAATATAAAATGATCTAATGGGGTCTCTGATTGCCCTACCCTAGAAGATTAATAGTGCATTTCACTCGCCATTTCATGCGCTTTGAGATGCCGCTTAGCCCAAGACGCTATCTGACATAGGAGCGACGTAAATTGAACAAATGTGATAGAATTTCGCTGAATTCTTATATTAACCAAAATATAAAATGATCTAATCGTGTCTCTGTTTGCCCTACCCTAGAAGTTTAATAGTGCATTTCACTCGTCATATCATGCGCTTTGCGATGCCGCTTAGTCCAATAAGCTATCTGAAATAGGAGCGCCGTAAATTGAACAAATGTGATAGAATTTCGCTGAATTCTTATATTAACCAAAATATAAAATGATCTAATCGGGTCTCTGATTGCCCTATCATAGAAGTTTAATAGTGCATTCTACTCGCTATTCCACGCGCTTTAAGATGCCGCCTAGCCCAGTACGCTATCTGAAATAGGAGCGACGTATGTTGAACAAATGTGATAGAATTTCCCTGAATTCTTATATTAACCTTAATGTAAAATGATCTAATCGGGTCTCTGATTGCCCTACCCTAGAAGTTTAATAGTTCATTTTACTCGCCATTTCTTGCGCTTTGAGATGCCGCTTAGCCCAATACGCTATCTGAAATATCAGCGACGTAAATTGAACAAATGTGAGAGAATCTCGCTGAATTCTTATATTAACCAAAATATAAAATGATCTAATCGGGTCTCTGATTGCCCTATCATAGAAGTTTAATAGTGCATTTTACTCGCCATTCCACGCGCTTTAAGTTGCCGCCTAGCCCAGTACGCTATCTGAAATACGAGCTACGTAAGTTGAACAAATGTGACAGAATTACGCCGAATTCTTATATTAACCGTAATATGAAATGATCTAATCGGGTCTCTGTTTGCCCTACCCTAGAAGTTTAATAGTGCATTCTACTCGCCATTTCTTGCGCTTTGAGATGCCGCTTAGCCCAGTACGCTATCTGAAATAGGAGGGACGTAAATTGAACAAATGTGATAGAATTTTGCAGAATTCTTAAATTAACCATAATGTAAAATGATCGAATCGGGTCTCTGATTGCCCTATCATAGAAGTTTAATAGTGCATTGTACTCGCTATTCCACGCGCTTTAAGATGCCGCCTAGCCCAGTACGCTATCTGAAATAGGAGCGACGTATGTTGAACAAATGTGATAGAATCACGCTGAATTCTTATATTAACCGTAATATAAAATGATCTAATCGGGTCTCTGTTTGCCCTACCCTAGAAGTTTAATAGTGCATTTTACTCGCCATTTCTTGCGCTTTGAGATGCCGCTTAGCCCAGTACGCTATCTGAAATAGGAGCGACGTAAATTGAACAAATGTGATAGAATTTTGCCGTATTCTTAAATTAACCATAATATAAAATGATGTAATCGGCTCTCTGTTCGCCCTACCCAAGAAGTTTAATAGTGCATTTCACTCGTCATTTCATGCGCTTTGCGATGCCGCTTAGCCCAATATGCTATCTGAAATAGGAGCGACGTAAATTGAAAAAATGTGATAGAATTTTGCTGAATTCTTAAATTAACCATAATATAAATTGATCTAATCGGGTCTCTGTTTGCCCTACCCCAGAAGTTTAATAGTGCATTTTACTCGCCATTTCATGCGCTTTGAGATGCCGCCTAGCCCGGTACGCTATCTGAAATAGGAGCGACGTAAGTTGAACAAATGTGATAGAATTACGCTGAATTCTTATATTAACCTTAATGTAAAATGTTCTAATCGGGTCTCTGTTCGCTCTACCCAAGAAGATTAATAGTGCATTTCACTCGTCATTTCATGCGCTTTGAGATGCCGCTTAGCCCAGTACGCTATCTGAAATAGGAGCGATGTAAATTGAACAAATGTGATAGAATTTCGATGAATTATTGAATTAACCATAATATAAAATGATCTAATCAGGTCTCTGTTCGCCCTAGCCTAGAAGTTTAATAGTGCATTTTATTCGCCATTGCATGCGCTTTGAGATGCCGCTTAGCCCAATACGCTATCTGAAATAGGAGCGACGTAAATTGAACAAATGTGATAGAATTTCGCTGAATTCTTAAATTAACCGTAATATAAAATGATCTAATCGGGTCTCTGTTTGCCTTATCCTAGAAGTTTAATAGTGCATTTTCTCGCCATTTCATGCGCTGTGAGATGCCGCTTAGCCCAATACGCTATCAGAAATAGGAGCGACGTAAATTGAACAAATGTGATAGAATTTCGCTGAATTCTTATATTAACCAAAATATAAAATGATCTAATCGGGTCTCTGATAGCCCTATCATAGAAGTTTAAGAGTGCATTTTACTCGCCATTCCACGCGCTTTAAGATGCCGCCTAGCCCGGTATGCTATCTGAAATAGGAGCGACGTAAGTTGAACAAATGTGATAGAATTACGCTGAATCCTTATATTAACCGTAATATAAAATGATCTAATCGGGTCTCTGTTTGCGTTATCCTGGAAGTTTAATAGTGCATTTTACTCGCCATTACATGCGCATTGGGATGCCGCTTAGCCCAATACGCTATCTGAAATAGGAGCGACGTAAATTGAACAAATGTGATAGAGTTTCGCTGAATTCTTGAATTAACCATAATATAAAATGATCTTATCGGGTGTCTGTTTGCCCTACCCTAGAAGTTTAATAGTGCATTTTACTTGCCTTTTCTTGCGCTTTGAGATGCGGCTTAGCCCAATACTCCATCTGAAATATCAGCGACGTAAATTGAACAAATGTGATAGAATTTCCCTGAAATCTTATATTAAACAAAATATAAAATGATCTAAACGGGACTCTGATTGCCCTATCATAGAAGTTTAGTAGTGCATTTTACTCGCCCTTCCACGCGCTTTAAGATGCCGCCTAGCCCAGTACACTATCTGAAATAGGAGCGACGTATGTTGAACAAATGTGATAGATTTACGCTGAATTCTTATATTAACCGTAATATAAAATGATCGAATCGGGTCTCTGTTTGCCCTACCCTAGAAGTTTAATAGTTCATTTTACTTGCCATTTCTTGCGCTTTGAGATGCCGCTTAGCCCAATACGCTATCTGAAATATCAGCGACGTAAATTGAACAAATGTGAGACAATCTCGCTGAATTCTTATATTAACCTTAATGTAAAATGATCTAATCGGGTCTCTGTTCGCCCTACCCTAGAAGATTAATAGTGCATTTCACTCGTCATTTCATGCGCTTTGAGATGCCGCTTAGCCCAATATGCTATCTGAAATAGGAGCGACGTAAATTGAACAAATGTGATAGAATTTTGCCGAATTCTTAAATTAACCATAATATAAAATGATGTAATCGGCTTTCTGTTCGCCCTACCCAAGAAGTTTAATAGTGCATTTCACTCGTCATTTCATGCGCTTTGCGATGCCGCTTAGCCCAATATGCTATCTGAAATAGGAGCGACGTAAATTGAACAACTGTGATAGAATTTCGCTGAATTCTTATATTCACCAAAATATAAAATGATCTAATCGGGTCTCTGATTGCCCTATCATAGAAGTTTAATAGTGCAGTTTACTCGCCACTCCATGCGCTTTAAGATGCCGCCTAGCCCAGTACGCTATCTGAAATAGGAGCGACGTAAATTGAACAAATGTGATAGAATTTTGCTGAATTCTTAAATTAACCATAATATAAAATGATCTAATCGGGTCACTGTTTGCCCTACCCAAGAACTTTAATTGTGCATTTCTCTCGTCATTTCATGCGCTTTGAGATGCCGCTTAGCCCAATACGCTATCTGAAATAGGAGCGACGTAAATTGAACAAATGTGATAGAATTTCCATGAAATCTTATATTAAACAAAATATAAAATGATCTAATCGGGTCTCTGTTTGCCTTACCCTAGAAGTTTAATAGTGCATTTTACTCGCCATTTCATGCGCTTTGAGATGCCGCTTTGCCCAATACGCTATCTGCAACATGAGCGACGTAAATTGAACAAATGTGATAGAATTTCGCTGAATTCTTAAGTTAACCATAATATAAAATGATCTAATCGGGTCTCTGTTTGCCCTACCTTAGAAGTTTAATAGTACATTTTACTCGCCATTTCTTGCGCTTTGAGATGCCGCTTAGCCCAATACGCTATCTGAAATATCAGCGACGTAAATTGAACAAATGTGAGAGAATCTCGCTGAATTCTTGTATTAACCTTAATGTAAAATGATCTAATCGGGTCTCTGTTCGCCCTACCCTAGAAGATTACTAGTGAATTTCACACGTCATTTCATGCGCTTTGAGATGCCGCTTAGCTCAATAAGCTATCTGAAATAGGAGCGACGTAAATTGGACAAATGTGATAGAATTTTTCTGAATTCTTAAATAAACCATAATATGAAATGATCTAATCGGGTCTCTGTTTGCCCTACCCTAGAAGTTTAACAGTGCATTTTACTCGCCATTTCATGCGCTTTGAGATGCCGCTTAGCCCAATACGCTATCTGAAATAGGAGCGACGTAAATTGAACAAACGTGATAGAATATCCCTGAATACTTATATTAACCTTAATGTAAAATGATCTAATCGGGTCTCTGTTCGCCCTACCCTAGAAGTTTAATAGTGCATTTCACTCTCCATTTCATGAGCTTTGAGATGCCGCTTAGCCCAATACGCTATCTGCAATAGGAGCGACGTAAATAGAACAATTGTGATAGAATTTCGCTGAATTCTTATATTCACCAAAATATAAAATGATCTAATCGGGTCTCTGATTGCCCTATCATAGAAGTTTAATAGTGCAGTTTACTCGCCACTCCATGCGCTTTAAGATGCCGCCTAGCCCAGTACGCTATCTGAAATAGGAGCGACGTAAATTGAACAAATGTGATAGAATTTTGCTGAATTCTTAAATTAACCATAATATAAAATGATCTAATCGGGTCACTGTTTGCCCTACCCAAGAACTTTAATTGTGCATTTCTCTCGTCATTTCATGCGCTTTGAGATGCCGCTTAGCCCAATACGCTATCTGAAATAGGAGCGACGTAAATTGAACAAATGTGATAGAATTTCCATGAAATCTTATATTAAACAAAATATAAAATGATCTAATCGGGTCTCTGTTTGCCTTACCCTAGAAGTTTAATAGTGCATTTTACTCGCCATTTCATGCGCTTTGAGATGCCGCTTTGCCCAATACGCTATCTGCAACATGAGCGACGTAAATTGAACAAATGTGATAGAATTTCGCTGAATTCTTAAGTTAACCATAATATAAAATGATCTAATCGGGTCTCTGTTTGCCCTACCTTAGAAGTTTAATAGTACATTTTACTCGCCATTTCTTGCGCTTTGAGATGCCGCTTAGCCCAATACGCTATCTGAAATATCAGCGACGTAAATTGAACAAATGTGGGAGAATCTCGCTGAATTCTTGTATTAACCTTAATGTAAAATGATCTAATCGGGTCTCTGTTCGCCCTACCCTAGAAGATTACTAGTGAATTTCACACGTCATTTCATGCGCTTTGAGATGCCGCTTAGCTCAATAAGCTATCTGAAATAGGAGCGACGTAAATTGAACAAATGTGATAGAATTTCGCTGAATTCTTAAATTAACCATAATATAAAATGATCTAATGGGATCTCTGATTGCCCTACCCTAGAAGATTAATAGTGCATTTCACTCGCCATTTCATGCGCTTTGAGATGCCGCTTAGCCCAATACGCTATCTGACATAGGAGCGACGTAAATTGAACAAATGTGATAGAATTTCGCTGAATTCTTATATTAACCAAAATATAAAATGATCTAATCGGGTCTCTGATTGCCCTATCATAGAAGTTTAATAGTGCATTTTACTCGCCATTCCACGCGCTTTAAGTTGCCGCCTAGCCCAGTACGCTATCAGAAATAGGAGCTACGTAAGTTGAACAAATGTGACAGAATTACGCTGAATTCTTATATTAACCGTAATATAAAATGATCTAATCGGGTCTCTGATTGCCCTATCATAGAAGTTTAATAGTGCAATTGTACTGGCTATTCCACGCGCTTTAAGATGCCGCCTAGCCCAGTACGCTATCTGAAATAGGAGCGACGTATGTTGAACAAATGTGATAGAATTTCCCTGAATTCTTATATTAACCTTAATGTAAAATGATCTAATCGGGTCTCTGATTGCCCTACCCTAGAAGTTTACTAGTTCATTTTACTCGCCATTTCTTGCGCTTTGAGATGCCGCTTAGCCCAATACGCTATCTAAAATATCAGCGACGTAAATTGAACAAATGTGAGAGAATCTCGCTGAATTCTTATATTAACCAAAATATAAAATGATCTAATCGGGTCTATGATTGCCCTATCATAGAAGTTTAAAAGTGCATTTTACTCGACATTCCACGCGCTTTAAGATGCCGCCTAGCCCAGTACGCTATCTGAAATAGGAGCGACGTAAATTGAACAAATGTGATAGAATTTCGCTGAATTCTTATATTAACCGTAATATAAAATGATCTAATCGGGTCTCTGTTTGCCCTACCCTAGAAGTTTAATAGTGCATTTTACTGGCCATTTCATGCGCATTGAGATGCCGCTTAGCCCAATACGCTATCTGAAATAGGAGCGATGTAAATTGAACAAATGTGATAGAATTTCGCTGAATTCTTATATTAACCTTAATGTAAAATGATCTAATCGGGTCTTTGTTCGCCCTACCCAAGAAGTTTAATAGTGCATTTCACTCGTCAATTCATGCGCTTTGCGATGCCGCTTAGCCCAATAAGCTATCTGAAATTGGAGCGACGTAAATTGAACAAATGTGATAGAATTTCGCTGAATTCTTATATTAACCAAAATATAAAATGATCTAATCGGGTCTCTGATTGCCCTATCATAGAAGTTTAATAGTGCATTTTACTCGCCATTACACACTCTTTAAGATGCCGCCTAGCCCAGTACGCTATCTGAAATAGGAGCTACGTAAGTTGAACGAATGTGACAGAATTACGCTGATTTCTTATATTAACCGTAATATAAAATGATCTAATCGGGTCTCTCTTTGCCTTATCCTAGAAGTTTAATAGTGCATTGTACTCGCCATTTCATGCGCTTTGAGATGCCTCTTAGCCCAATACGCTATCTGAAATAGGAGCGACGTAAATTGAACAAATGTGATAGTATTTCGCTGAATTCTTATATTAACCAAAATATAAAATGATCTAGTCCGGTCTCTGTTTGCCCTACCCTAGGAGTTGAATAGTGCATTGTACGAGCCATTTCTTGCGCTTTGAGATGCAGCTTAGCCCAATACGCTATCTGAAATAGGAGCGACGTAAATTGAACAAATGTGATAGAATTTCGCTGAATTCTTATTTTAACCTTAATGTAAAATGATCTAATCGGGTCTTTGTTCGCCCTACCCTAGAAGTTTAATAGTGCATTTCACTCGTCATTTCATGCGCTTTGAGTTGCCGCTTATCCCAATAAGCTATCTGAAATAGGAGGGACGTAAATTGAACAAATGTGATAGAACTTCGCTGAATTCTTATATTAACCGTAATATAAAATGATCTTATCGGGTCTCTGACTGCCCCACCCTAGAAGTTTAATAGTGCATTTTACTCGCCCTTTCGTGCGCTTTGAGATGCCGCTTAGCCCAATACGCTATCTGAAATAGGAGCGACGTAAATTGAACAAATGTGATAGAATTTCGCTGAATTCTTATATTAACCAAAATATAAAATGATCTAATCGGTTCTCTGATTGCCCTACCCTAGAAGTTTAATAGTGCATTTTACTCGCCATTTCATGCGCTTTGAGATGCCGCTTAGCCCAATACGCTATCTGAAATAGGAGCGACGTAAATTGAACAAATGTGATAGAATTTCGCTGAATTCTTAAATTAACCATAATATAAAATGATCTAACGGGGTCTCTGATTGCCCTACCCTAGAAGATTAATAGTGCATTTCACTCCTCATTTCATGCGCTTTGAGATGCCGCTTAGCCCAAGACGCTATCTGACATAGGAGCGACGTAAATTGAACAAATGTGATAGAATTTCGCTGAATTCTTATATTAACCAAAATATAAAATGATCTAATCGTGTCTCTGTTTGCCCTACCCTAGAAGTTTAATAGTGCATTTCACTCGTCATATCATGCGCTTTGCGATGCCGCTTAGCCCAATAAGCTATCTGAAATAGGAGCGCCGTAAATTGAACAAATGTGATAGAATTTCGCTGAATTCTTATATTAACCAAAATATAAAATGATCTAATCGGGTCTCTGATTGCCCTATCATAGAAGTTTAATAGTGCACTCTACTCGCTATTCCACGCGCTTTAAGATGCCGCCTAGCCCAGTACGCTATCTGAAATAGGAGCGACGTATGTTGAACAAATGTGATAGAATTTCCCTGAATTCTTATATTAACCTTAATGTAAAATGATCTAATCGGGTCTCTGATTGACCTACCCTAGAAGTTTAACAGTTCATTTTACTCGCCATTTCTTGCGCTTTGAGATGCCGCTTAGCCCAATACGCTATCTGAAATATCAGCGACGTAAATTGAACAAATGTGAGAGAATCTCGCTGAATTCTTATATTAACCAAAATATAAAATGATCTAATCGGGTCTCTGATTGCCCTATCATAGAAGTTTAATAGTGCATTTTACTCGCCATTTCATGCGCTTTGAGATGCCGCTTAGCCCAATACGCTATCTGAAATAGGGGCGACGTAAATTGAACAAATGTGATAGAATTACTCTGAATTCTTATATTAACCGTAATATAAAATGATCTAATCGGGTCTCTGTTTGCCTTACCCTAGAAGTTTAATAGTGCATTTTACTCGCCATTTCATGCGCTTTGAGATGCCGCTTAGCCCAATACGCTATCTGAAATAGGAGTGACGTAAATTGAACAAATGTGATATAATTTCGCTGAATTCTTAAATTAACCATAATATAAAATGATCTAATGGGGTCTGTGATTGCCCTACCCTAGAAGATTAATAGTGCATTTCACTCGCCATTTCATGCGCTTTGAGATGCCGCTTAGCCCAATACGCTATCTGAAATAGGAGCGACGTAAATTGAACAAATGTGATAGAATTTCGCTGAATTCTTATATTAACCAAAATATAAAATGATCTAATCGGGTCTCTGATTGCCCTATCATAGAAGTTTAATAGTGCATTTTACTCGCCATTCCACGCGCTTTAAGTTGCCGCCTAGCCCAGTACGCTATCTGAAATAGGAGCTACGTAAGTTGAACAAATGTGATAAAATTTTGCTGACATCTTAAATTAACCATAATATAAAATGATATAATCGGGTCTCTGTTTGCCCTACCCAAGAACTTTAATAGTGCATTTCTCTCGTCATTTCATGCGCTTTGAGATGCCGCTTAGCCCAATACGCTATCTGAAATAGGAGCGACGTAAATTGAACAAATGTGATAGAATTTCGCTGAATTCTTAAATTAACCATAATATAAAATGATGTGATGGGGTCTCTGTTTGCCCTACCCTAGAAGTTTAATAGTGCATTTGACTCGTCATTTCATGCGCTTTGAGATGCCGCTTAGCCCAATACGCTATCTGAAATAGGAGCGATGTAAATTGATCAAATGTGATAGAATTTCGCTGAATTCTTTTATTAACCATAACGTAAAATGATCTAATCGGTTCTCTGTTCGCCCTAGCGTAGAAGCTTAACTGTGCATTTTATTCGTCATTGCATGCGCTTTGAGATGCCGCTTAGCCCAATACGCTATCTGAAATAGGAGCGACGTAAATTGAACAAATGTGATAGAATTTCGCTGAATTCTTATATTAACCAAAATATAAAATGATCTAATCGGGTCTCTGTTTGCCCTACCCTAGAAGTTTAATAGTGCATTTTACTCGCCATTTCTCGCGCTTCGAGTTGCCGCTTAGCCCAATACGCTATCTGAAATATCAGCGACGTAAATTGAACAAATGTGAGAGAATTTCGTTGAATTCTTAAATTAACCATAATATAAAATGATCTTATCGGGTCCCTGTTTGCCCTACCCTAGAAGTTTAATAGTGCATTTTACTCGACATTTCTTGCGCTTTGAGATGCCGCTTAGTCCAATACGCTATCTGAAATATCAGCGACGTAAATTGAACAAATGTGAGAGAATTTCGCTGAATTCTTATATTAACCAAAATATAAAATGATCCAGTCGGGTCTCTGATTACCCTATCATAGAAGTTTAGTAGTGCATTTTACTCGCCCTTCCACGCGCTTTGAGATACCGCCTTGCCCAGTACGCTATCTGAAATACGAGCGACGTAAGTTGAACAAATGTGAGAGAATCTCGCTGAATTCTTATATTAACCTTAATGTAAAATGATCTAATCGGGTCTCTGTTCGCCCTACCCTAGAAGATTACTAGTGAATTTCACACGTCATTTCATGCGCTTTGAGATGCCGCTTAGCTCAATAACCTATCTGAAATAGGAGCGACGTAAATTGGACAAATGTGATAGAATTTTTCTGAATTCTTAAATTAACCATAATGTAAAATGATCGAATCGGGTCTCTGATTGCCCTACCCTAGAAGTTTAATAGTACATTTTACTCGCCATTTCTTGCGCTTTGAGATGCCGCTTAGCCCAATACGCTATCTGAAATATCAGCGACGTAAATTGAACAAATGTGAGAGAATCTCGCTGAATTCTTATATTAACCTTAATGTAAAATGATCTAATCGGGTCTCTGTTCGCCCTACCCTAGAAGATTACTAGTGAATTTCACACGTCATTTCATGCGCTTTGAGATGCCGCTTAGCTCAATAACCTATCTGAAATAGGAGCGACGTAAATTGGACAAATGTGATAGAATTTTTCTGAATTCTTAAATTAACCATAATGTAAAATGATCGAATCGGGTCTCTGATTGCCCTACCCTAGAAGTTTAATAGTTCATTTTACTCGCCATTTCTTGCGCTTTGAGATGCCGCTTAGCCCAATACGCTATCTGAAATATCAGCGACGTAAATTGAACAAATGTGAGAGGATCTCGCTGAATTCTTATATTAACCAAAATATAAAATGATCTAATCGGGTCTATGTTTGCCCTATCATAGAAGTTTAAAAGTGCATTTTACTCGCCATTCCACGCGCTTTAAGATGCCGCCTAGCCCAGTACGCTATCTGAAATAGGAGCGACGTAAATTGAACAAATGTGATAGAATTTCGCTGAATTCTTATATTAACCGTAATATAAAATGATCTAACCGGGTGTCTGTTTGCCCTACCCTAGAAGTTTAACAGTGCATTTTACTCGTCATTTCATGCGCTTCGAGATGCCGCATAGCCCAATACGCTATCTGACATAGGAGCGACGTAAATTGAACAAATGTGATAGAATTTCGCTGAATTCTTAAATTAACCATAATATAAAATGATCTAATGGGGTCTCTGATTGCCCTACCCTAGAAGATTAATAGTGCATTTCACTCGCCATTTCATGCGCTTTGAGATGCCGCTTAGCCCAAGACGCTATCTGACATAGGAGCGACGTAAATTGAACAAATGTGATAGAATTTCGCTGAATTCTTATATTAACCAAAATATAAAATGATCTAATCGTGTCTCTGTTTGCCCTACCCTAGAAGTTTAATAGTGCATTTCACTCGTCATATCATGCGCTTTGCGATGCCGCTTAGTCCAATAAGCTATCTGAAATAGGAGCGCCGTAAATTGAACAAATGTGATAGAATTTCGCTGAATTCTTATATTAACCAAAATATAAAATGATCTAATCGGGTCTCTGATTGCCCTATCATAGAAGTTTAATAGTGCATTCTACTCGCTATTCCACGCGCTTTAAGATGCCGCCTAGCCCAGTACGCTATCTGAAATAGGAGCGACGTATGTTGAACAAATGTGATAGAATTTCCCTGAATTCTTATATTAACCTTAATGTAAAATGATCTAATCGGGTCTCTGATTGCCCTACCCTAGAAGTTTAATAGTTCATTTTACTCGCCATTTCTTGCGCTTTGAGATGCCGCTTAGCCCAATACGCTATCTGAAATATCAGCGACGTAAATTGAACAAATGTGAGAGAATCTCGCTGAATTCTTATATTAACCAAAATATAAAATGATCTAATCGGGTCTCTGATTGCCCTATCATAGAAGTTTAATAGTGCATTTTACTCGCCATTCCACGCGCTTTAAGTTGCCGCCTAGCCCAGTACGCTATCTGAAATACGAGCTACGTAAGTTGAACAAATGTGACAGAATTACGCCGAATTCTTATATTAACCGTAATATGAAATGATCTAATCGGGTCTCTGTTTGCCCTACCCTAGAAGTTTAATAGTGCATTCTACTCGCCATTTCTTGCGCTTTGAGATGCCGCTTAGCCCAGTACGCTATCTGAAATAGGAGGGACGTAAATTGAACAAATGTGATAGAATTTTGCAGAATTCTTAAATTAACCATAATGTAAAATGATCGAATCGGGTCTCTGATTGCCCTATCATAGAAGTTTAATAGTGCATTGTACTCGCTATTCCACGCGCTTTAAGATGCCGCCTAGCCCAGTACGCTATCTGAAATAGGAGCGACGTATGTTGAACAAATGTGATAGAATCACGCTGAATTCTTATATTAACCGTAATATAAAATGATCTAATCGGGTCTCTGTTTGCCCTACCCTAGAAGTTTAATAGTGCATTTTACTCGCCATTTCATGCGCTTTGAGATGCCGCTTAGCCCAGTACGCTATCTGAAATAGGAGCGACGTAAATTGAACAAATGTGATAGAATTTGCCGTATTCTTAAATTAACCATAATATAAAATGATGTAATCGGCTCTCTGTTCGCCCTACCCAAGAAGTTTAATAGTGCATTTCACTCGTCATTTCATGCGCTTTGCGATGCCGCTTAGCCCAATATGCTATCTGAAATAGGAGCGACGTAAATTGAAAAAATGTGATAGAATTTTGCTGAATTCTTAAATTAACCATAATATAAATTGATCTAATCGGGTCTCTGTTTGCCCTACCCCAGAAGTTTAATAGTGCATTTTACTCGCCATTTCATGCGCTTTGAGATGCCGCCTAGCCCGGTACGCTATCTGAAATAGGAGCGACGTAAGTTGAACAAATGTGATAGAATTACGCTGAATTCTTATATTAACCTTAATGTAAAATGTTCTAATCGGGTCTCTGTTCGCTCTACCCAAGAAGATTAATAGTGCATTTCACTCGTCATTTCATGCGCTTTGAGATGCCGCTTAGCCCAGTACGCTATCTGAAATAGGAGCGATGTAAATTGAACAAATGTGATAGAATTTCGATGAATTATTGAATTAACCATAATATAAAATGATCTAATCAGGTCTCTGTTCGCCCTAGCCTAGAAGTTTAATAGTGCATTTTATTCGCCATTGCATGCGCTTTGAGATGCCGCTTAGCCCAATACGCTATCTGAAATAGGAGCGACGTAAATTGAACAAATGTGATAGAATTTCGCTGAATTCTTAAATTAACCGTAATATAAAATGATCTAATCGGGTCTCTGTTTGCCTTATCCTAGAAGTTTAATAGTGCATTTTCTCGCCATTTCATGCGCTGTGAGATGCCGCTTAGCCCAATACGCTATCAGAAATAGGAGCGACGTAAATTGAACAAATGTGATAGAATTTCGCTGAATTCTTATATTAACCAAAATATAAAATGATCTAATCGGGTCTCTGATAGCCCTATCATAGAAGTTTAAGAGTGCATTTTACTCGCCATTCCACGCGCTTTAAGATGCCGCCTAGCCCGGTATGCTATCTGAAATAGGAGCGACGTAAGTTGAACAAATGTGATAGAATTACGCTGAATCCTTATATTAACCGTAATATAAAATGATCTAATCGGGTCTCTGTTTGCGTTATCCTGGAAGTTTAATAGTGCATTTTACTCGCCATTACATGCGCATTGGGATGCCGCTTAGCCCAATACGCTATCTGAAATAGGAGCGACGTAAATTGAACAAATGTGATAGAGTTTCGCTGAATTCTTGAATTAACCATAATATAAAATGATCTTATCGGGTGTCTGTTTGCCCTACCCTAGAAGTTTAATAGTGCATTTTACTTGCCTTTTCTTGCGCTTTGAGATGCGGCTTAGCCCAATACTCCATCTGAAATATCAGCGACGTAAATTGAACAAATGTGATAGAATTTCCCTGAAATCTTATATTAAACAAAATATAAAATGATCTAAACGGGACTCTGATTGCCCTATCATAGAAGTTTAGTAGTGCATTTTACTCGCCCTTCCACGCGCTTTAAGATGCCGCCTAGCCCAGTACACTATCTGAAATAGGAGCGACGTATGTTGAACAAATGTGATAGATTTACGCTGAATTCTTATATTAACCGTAATATAAAATGATC